>PVJS01006687.1:0-58855 GCA_004027185.1 Glis glis
GCGCGGAGGTAGAACGCCCCTGGGTTCAATCCCCGGCACCGCAAAAAAAAAAAAAAAACTTGGAGCCAGACATGGTGGCACACACTTGTCATCCCAGTACTTGGGAGGCTGAGACAGGAGGATCGCAGGTTCGCAGCCAGCCTCAGCTACTTAGTGAGGCCCTCTGCAACTTAGTGAGACCCTGTTTCAAAATAAAGAATAAAAAATAGGACTGGGGGTGTAGCTCAGAGGTAGAATGCACCTGGGGGTTCAATCCCCAGTACCGCAAAAACAAAAAACAACTTGGCTGTTATTATTGAAGGTAGCAGAAGATGAAATGGGAGAGAAGGCTTCTGAACCAAGTGGAAAGGATGGTGGAAAATGGGGATAGAGAATTGTACAAGGAAAGGCTCGATCTTTGGCTACTCTCCACAAGGCTGTTTGGAGGCTCCCCACGTCTCCACAAGACATGGGGCCGTGTCTCAGTAGAGCACAGAACAACATTTGTGGGCTGTCCATCTCTGTAATGGTCCAGCTATCTGTGTCTCCTTGCTTTCTAGTTTTTAAAGTATTGATTTGACTGTCTGACATGAGCTGCATTCAACTTCACCAGCGGATCGGGTGTGCTCCCAAGATAGCATGATTTTCCCGCTTCTGCTAATGGAGAGACCTGGGACCCAAAACAGTGTGGTCCCCTAGGAGGCCATCAAACAGACAACCACTGTGGAGATCAGTGTGGAGATTCCTCAGAAAACTGGGAATGGATCCACCATATGATCCGGCTATTCCACTACTGGGTATCATACCAAAGGGATTGAAACCAGAAAACTACAGTAATCTATGCATATCCATGTTCATAGCAGCACAATTCACACTGGCCAAATTATGGAACCAATCTAGGTATCCATCAACAGATGAGTGGATTACAAAATTGTGGGAAGTACACACAATGGAATTCTACTCAGCAATAAAGAAGAACAAAATAGCATCCTTTGCAAGAAAGTGGAAGGATCTGGAGAACATTATGTTAAGCGAGATCAGTCAATCACAAAAAAAGAAGGGACATATGTTTTCATTAATATGTGCAACCTAGGGAGTAGTAGGGTCACACAAGGGACTCCAGTTGATAATGGAGAACCCTCAGTGGGGCAAGAGAAGTGGTACAAGGGAAGGGGAAGGGCAAGAAAGGAGCAAATCAGTGGAATTACTATCATAAACAATATGTACATGTGAGAATAAACCAACATCATTCTCGGTACTTCATATGGGTAGGGGGAGGCGGGGGGACACTAAGCTGTGTGCATGTATGTTAACATCAAATAGATATTCACTGTGATGTAAGACTCCAATGCACCAATAAAAGCACGTTAAAAATTTTTCAAAAACAGATGTGCTTAACAGTAAAAGGGGATTCAGGTAGGCTGGGGCCCTAACCGGGGAGCATCGAAGGTGTTTTATTTACAAGAGAAACAACTGTGTAATGTTTTGGTTTTAGCTGAGGAACATTGTCTGTGTGGATTTGAAGGGGAGTCGCGGGAAGGAGGGGAGAGGAGAAGCAGGGCGGCACCCTGGAGCCAGCATCCTGTCTCTTATTTTGCAACTTTGACTGGAGGACTCAGAGCTGAAATGCTTTGCTCTTCTTCACTACCACAATCAGCGCTCAGACTGTTCCAATCCAATGCGTGCATAAAAATGAACATAAGAATAAAATAAAGTATAAGGATAAAAATGCAGACGAATAAAAATGAAGATAGTGGCACACAACTGTAATCCCAGGACTTGGGAGGCTGAGACAGGAGGATCGCAGGTTTGCAGCCACCCTCAGCCATTTAGTGAGACCCCCTTGCAATTTAGCAAGCCCCTGTTTCAAAATTTAAAAAAAAAATAAGAAGGGCTGGGGGTATAGCTCAAGAGGTAGAATGCCCCTGGGTTCAATTCCCAGTATCACAGGAGAAAAAAAAAAAAGAATAAAGATAAAGCTTTTGAGTGCTGCGGCGGATTTGAAAAGAGATGAGGTTTTATCCCTGTAAGATTAAAGAGTCATCAGGTTAAAGGTTTAATCTGCTTGAGTTCAGCACAGGATGAAGTTCAGAGACCCAGAATAATTGGATCCAGCCTCAGACTTTGAATATCAGAGCTAGTTGGAGTGTGTGACTGTGTGTGTATGTGCGCGCGCGCGCGTGTGTGTGTGTGTGTGTGTGTGCACGCGCGTGTGTGCGTGCCCGCATGCACACGCTGCTTGTAATGTGCTAGTAAGGTCTCTCCTTTGCAGTGTCCTGCCCCTGCGTCCCTGGATCCCCCGTGGCTGACTGGATGCCACTCTGGGGGTTGCCGCACGCATGAATGTGTGCTATTGTTCCAGGCACACGCTGGCCTTAAGAAATAGCACAAAACAGGCCCGTCCTTATTCAGAAGTGGAGCCCCTCCATCACTCAACACAGCCCTCCCAGGTCACATGCCGGAGGCCTCTGCAGACGGGACGCAGCTGCCTCAAATCTGCCGCCTAACATTAGCCGCAGTTGGAAAAACCCTGACAATCCGGAGCCTCCCGGGCTCGGCAGGGAAAACTAGAAAGATCTGAGACCCAGGCACGATGTTCTCCCGGGAACTGTGGCTGCAAAATGAGAAAAACTGTGCAGTGGTTCGGAAGTCTAAGCCAGGCAGGAAGCGCCAGGAGCTGCTGGCCGTGGCGTTTGGGGTGAAGGTGGGAGTCACAGGCAGCTTTCTCTGGCCCCCGCTCAAGCTGTTTGCCTGTTCGCAGATCTCCTCCCTGGTTCGACGGGCCGCCCTCACGCACAACGACAACCACTTCAACTATGAGAAGACACACAACTTCAAGGTAAGGCTCTGCAGCCTCCCCTGCGGCGCGAGGGCGGGAGGGAGGTGCCCTTCATGGTTTTCATCTGGTCTGTGGTGGGAACGATTCCTTTGTTTTCTACATTTAATCACATACTTAACGCTGTTGCTGGGTATCACATCAAACCCAGGGCCTCGGGAATCCGTGAGCTCGCTGCTTATGCCTGCAAAGACCTGTCTGTATATTGACTGGGTTCCACAGAATTGGGTTCATTCCTCTCCATCATCTCATGCCCAGAGAAAGGGGAAATAGAGCATGGCCACTCGGTGGCATTTAGAGATGCTCCGGGGAGAGCTGAGCGGTACTTTTCCACTCCAAGTAGCTGGAGAGAATCTCGCTGTCTCTGAGCCAAGTGCAAACAGTTGCCCGGTTTACATTTTGTGTTTTGTCTTTTGTTGTCAGCAATGCTAACTCCCTTCATTTCTGTGTAGCCAGCTGTGAAAGCAAATGATGAGGAGAGATATCAGCCGGCTGCTTGGTGTGTGCTCGGGGCAGGGGTACCCTTGTGGCCTTGCGGAGCTGGATTCTGCTCACCAGACCAAACAAAAAGATAGGGAAAGCTGGCAGGAGCCTAAGTGGACTTTCCCATGAGTACTTATAAATGGGAGTGACCGCCATCTCTGTTTTAGAACAGCACTTGTAGACATGACCTGCCGCCAGAAAAGTCTGACCTGTTTCCTTTGCTCTACTGTGTGGTCCAAGAAGGGCCCGTAGGCCAATCTGATGCCAACTTGCCTAGCTTGAGACGCGGCCGAGAGACAGGATAGAGTTAGAAATTTACCCCGGCCAATGGGATGACAGTTTAGAAGTTGGGGAGATCAGAGCTAAAGGATTCGGGAAGAAAAGAATAGGCAGGAGAAAGAAAATGGGAATGGCCTTCTCTTTTAAACTCTGATTTCCTCTAGGGCCAGCAGCCCTACTGACTAGTGGAACTAAATAACCCCTGGTCGGAGGTGTCAAGGGGAACTGATGTCCCCCTGTTGCTTGCTGGTCCTGGATAAGGACGTACGTGTGTCTGTGAAATAGACGGTCATGTTAGTGCGCTCTGTTTCCCTGCTTCTGTTTTTAGAAAGCAATTGGCGCCGGCATTTACATGCTGTCGCTGAACTGAGGAACAGGGTCCCTCGGCCCTACAGAGTTGGCATTACGGTGAAAATTTGCAGTGCGCAGGTCCTCTCCCGTGCCACGACTTCTGATATTTCTCTGATTGCTGAATAGCGGCAGGGCTAATTTGAAGCATAAAAAGGTCTATGTTTTTTTTTCTTCTTCCTGTTTTCTATTGTAACCCTCATTATTTTTCTGTCTTGAGAAAGTGTTTTTCTGACTTTTGGCAGAAATCCCTGATTTTTTGTGCATCCTGTGGATACACCACCATGGATGACAGGGTGGATCTTCTTGGGCTTCCTCTCGAAAATTCCAATTACTTTGGCTTTAAGATACAGTTGAGATTATGCTGTACCATAATGTTTACATGGAGCAACTTCGTCTATGAACTGTGTCTGAGCTTATATTAAAAACACACACAGCATAGTTAGTTGTCAGTCTTTAATCTTAGATCTCTGAGTAAGAAATTTATCTGAAGACATTTAAAAACCAAAAGATAGTGAATCTTATCTTTTAAATAAGTACTGTTGCTAACAGGACCCTTTACATATTTATCACTGCAAAACACCAGCAGCTTTTTAAATGTTTACTTAAAAACATAATATCTATTCAGCGTGACCTCTTGTAACTTATTGAGAGAAGAAAAGGCAGAGAATAGACAAGTGTTGGAGAGAGGGGTACTGAAGCCAGACAGCAGTGTGTCTCTCCGGGTTTTAAATAGACATCTTTGAAACTTAGCAGACCCTGGAGTAGCTGCAGCACTTGATTGTGGCTTTCAATGGTACCGTTCGTACCACAGTTCCTAAGAATGAGTGGCTGAGCTGGAGGAGGTGTCCCCTCCGTCATTTCTCACCCCTCCCACCCTCAGTCCCTTGCCCTCTCTCCACCCCAACTAACTGTAACTGGACACTTTGCATGGTCCTTAGAAGAACATTCTGAAAGCAGGTCCATTCTATAAATACTGCACTTTTTTTTTTTTTTAGTAACAAGCCACTAAGAAAAGGAAAGAAAGAAATCTGTTATCAAAGGCCCACCATCTGCTCAGAATTTCTGTATGATATCTTTACTTTACATTAGCTTTGTATTTTTTGCTGACTTCTAATAGGTTTTATTCTGAAACGTTCTTGATTTGTAATCCGGGTTATTATTGGAGGATATTATGTACATCGTATACAATAAGCATTCAATAAGAAGAATGAATAAGTGGGGCATGCCTTGTAATCCCAGTACTTAAGAGGCTGAAACAGGAGGATCGCAGGTTTGAGACTAGCCTCAGCGACTTAACAAGACCCACAGCAACTTAGCGAGACCCTTTTTCAATATAAAAATAATAAAAAAATAAGATAGGGCTGGAGGTGTAGCTCAGAGGTAGAATGCCTGAGTTCAATCCCCAGTGCACGCACGCACATGCACACACACACACACACACACACACACACACATGCACAAAAGATGAATACACATTTCCATGTTTATCAGGAAATAGGCCCTGCTTGCTCCTGTCTGCACGCCTCTGCCTGAGCCTGACATCTCACCCACAACAAGACTTTTTGCCCCAGCCATGTCTGTTCCTCTGGGTAAAAATTCCTCTTCTGTGCTGTACACAGGAGCTTTATCAAGAGGGATGAACAGAAACCCCCCAGCACTTGAAAAGACTGGGAATCCGTGCTCCCTTCTCTCAGAAAGCTGCCAGCCCGCTCCTGAGTCCAGTACAGATCCACTGTGCTTGCTCTATAAACAAACCCACATAGGAAGAGCCAGAATTCAGGCTGAACAAAAGCTTTGGGAACCAAATTGCAGTTACGCCTCATTTCATGCAATAATTATGTGCTTCTCGACATCGTATGCTGACGCAATTTTTACTCATTTCAAGCCTGAATTTTCTAGGGTTGCTCACACCTATTAGGCACAAAGAGGTGTTTGTTGAAAGAATGATGAAAATAACAGAATCCTCCTCTAAAAGGAAGACTGTTTATCAAGAGGAAAGCATTCCATTATTTGCCTCATTTTTACATCTGCAGCTCTATTATCTAGTTGATGTAAAGAGGCACTCACCTGTAGATGGCATAATCTCTCATCCTTTTTTTGTTTTTATTTTCATTTTTTGCAGCGCTGGGATTGAACCTAGGGCCTCATACATGTCAGGCAAGCTCTCTACCACTGAGGACACACCTAACGCTCTGGATAAGCTATCTCTCTGTCTCTGTCTGTCTGTCTGTCTCTGTCTGTCTCTGTCTGTCTCTCTGTCTCTCTGTCTCTGTCTCTCTGTCTCTGTCTCTGTCTCTCTGTCTCTCTCTCTGTTTCTGTCTCTCTCTCTCTGTCTCTCTGTCTCTCTCTCTGTCTCTGTTTCTGTCTCTCTTTCTCTCTCTCTCTCTCTCTCTCTCTCCCTTCTTTTGGCACTGGGGATTGAACCCAGGGGTATTCTATGTATGAGCTAAACCCTTAGCCATTTTTTTATTTTTTCTTTTGAAACAGGGTCTCCCTAAATTGCTGAGGCCAGCCTCCAACCTGCAATCCCCCTGTCCTAGCCTCCCAAGTACTAGGATTATAGTCGTGCACCACCACTGGATAATTTCTTTTAATGGGCTGCCCCAATAACACTTGTGGCCCAGCTCTAAAGTGCAAACCTCAGGGCCCCAGCCATCTAGATCACTGTCCTTCTTTCCCACACTTAGCACATGATGAGGTTGATGTCGTTGACTGATGGGCACACCTGGCCATGACATGGTCTTTGGCAAAGAACTTAGCTCTCTCAGCCTCAATGTCCTCATCTGTAAAATGGGAGTGTTGTGATGTTTAAAGAAGACATGTAAATCACTTAGCGTGAATTCTGGCACCTTATACTAAGTATTCATTTGATGACAACTTCTGTATTTTATTATTCATCTTTTTTGTACCTCTCACTGGTCTTCTGCCTTTGTGTTTAATTTTCCCTGTCCCTGTATTTCTTGTTTTCTACCCTCACTTCTTCATGCCCCTCTTTCTTTACCATCTCTTAAAAAGCTCTTTATAGCAGGGCATGGTGGCGCATGCCTGTAATCCCAGGACTTGGGAGGCCTGAGACAGGAGGATTACAGGTTCAAAGCCAGCCTCAGCAACTTAGCAAGACACTGTTTCCAAGTAAAATATAAAAAAAAATAATAATTCTGGTGGAGTAGCTCAGAGGTAGAATACCCTTGGGTTTAATCCCCAGCACCAAAAAAAAGTTTTTTATATCTCTGCAGACTATTAATTTCCTAGCATGGTCATAACAAATGACCAAAATCTTAGAGGCTTAAAACCACAAAAGTTTATTTTCTCACACTTTTGGAGGCTAGAGTCTGAAATCAAGGTACAGGCAGGTCTGGCTGTTCCAGAGGCTTCAAACTGCCCCATGCCTCTCTCCTGCTTGGTGGGTTGTTGATAATCCTTGCAGTTCCTTCAGCTTCTAGACACATCGCTGCAGTCTGTACCTAAATCTTCATATCACCTTTCCTTCTCTGTGTCTCTCAGGTCTGACTTCTTATAAGATCACTGACCACTGGATTTAGGGCCTACTAGTCCAGCATGATCGTATCTTTGTTATATCTTCAAAGACCCTGTTTCCAAATGACCACATTCACAGTGACCTAGGGTTAAGACTTGAACATACCTTTCCGGGGGATTCACTATAACCCATTTTTAACTTCTTTTTTAAAAATTTTTTTTATTGGTGCATTGTGATCATACATCTTGATACCATGATGAAGTTCAGAGTGATAGAGGCATGCATGCACACAGCACTCACTGAGCCTCCCCCAGCTCCCACCCCACGCCCTCACCCTCCCCGTGCACAACACTGTGAATGGCATTGATAAATGTGTGCGTGTACATCACGTCCGTCAGCCATTGAAGTATTTCCTTTATCGAGTCCCCCTCCCCCTCCCGCTTCCCTCAGGTCCCTTCTTTTACTCCATTAAGCTTTCTCCTCCTTTGTCTGGAGTCCCCCGTGTGTTCTAATTTCTCTCCAGCTTCCACATATGAGGGAGAACATCTGACTAATCTCACTTAGCATAATATTCTCCAGTTCCATCCATTTCCCTGAAAATGACATAATTTTGTTCTTCTTTATGGGTGATTAGATTTCCATTGTGTATATATCCCATACTTTTGTAATCCATTCATCTGTTGATGGACACCTAGGCTGGTTCCATAGTTTGGCAATTATGAATTGTGCTACTATAAACATAGATATGCATGCATTACTATAGTAGTCTGGTTTCAATTCTTTTGGGTAGATACGCAGGAGTGGTATAGCTGGGTCGTATGGTAGGTTCATTCCCATTCTTAATTGATATTTCCAGGAGCCTTCAATAGAAGAATCTCTAAAGGATGCATCATTGGTGCTAGAAGTCCAAATTCACTGTTTTATTAAAGGTTTCCATGTCCACATAAAAAGGTCTTTAGATGCAATATAATTGCTATTAAGTGTCAACCCCTTGGTCTAGGCACCAGTGCTAATTTCCATGGCCTGGGATTTGATTTCTTTGAAGAAAAGTTTTCACTGATTTTTTCTTAACATGTTTCATTGCTCTAACAGGAAGTGATAAAATTTAGACATTCCTGGTCTCTTATCTCTACTAAGCATTTCTTCATGAACAGGAATATGGTAAAGGGCCCCAAAAGGCTCTATAATAGCTGGTGATCTTCTATTTTTAGTTGTAAGTCTATGTTATGGTTTTGATGTGGCATGTCCCCCAAAGTCTCCTGGGTAGAAAGGTGGAACTTTCAGGAAATGATTGGATCATGAAGGCGCTAATGTCATCAGAGAATTAGCCCATCATGGCTGACTGGACCATGGGGAGGTGAGGAAACCGTAGGAGGCAGGACCCAGTTGGAAGAGGTGGGTCACTGGGGGTGTACCCTGGAAGGGTTTATCTTCTCTCCAGCCCCTCCTCTTTCTCTCTCTGCTTCCTGACTACCATGAGCTGGGCAGTTTTCCTCTGCCACGCCCATCCACCATCATGTTCTGCCTCAGCTCAGCCCAGAGCAATGCAGCCAGCTGCCCATGGACTCAAACTTCTGAAACCATGAGCCAGAATAAATCTTTCCTCCACTAAGGTGTTCTTGTCAGGTATTCAGAAAGCTAACTCAAGCTATTTGCTATTCCTGATTTATACTCAGAGTAGATATTTTATAATCAAATGTATGATGTCACTATTAGTTCACATTGATATGTATGTGTTAGGTAGAATGGGTTGCATAATTTGTGGGGCCCAGGACAAGATGAAAATGTAGAGTCCCTTGTTAAAGTATTGCTATGATTTCAAGACAGTGACAACAGAGCATTTAACCAATGGTGGGCCCTTCTTGGTGCGGGGTCCTGCCCAACTTCCTGGGCCACAGGCCTATGAAGCCGACTGTGCTTTGTGGAGAACAGGAGTGGTGAAGACCAGTTTCCATGAGAATTCAAGGAGCAGGAGCTCCATGGTGCTGGGGATCGTGTAGAGGAAGCCACATGGTTGTTCTTTCACCCTTCGCCAGGAAGGCTCATGGAGGAGGTGGGAAGTCAGCCCGGCCCTGAATAAAGAAACAGATACACCTGTGTTATACAGAGCATTCTGGACAAACTACAGGAGTGAACACCTGGAGTCAGCAATGAGCTAGGAATGAATAGGGTGCAGGGAAGAGATTGAGGGGAGGAAGGGGCTGGGTGGGCCGTACTACAGAAGGCTGAGGCCAGGCATGGAAGCCACCAGAGGCCCGGGGCTGGCTCTTCCTCCACAGCAACTGCTCCTGTCCCCACCCCACCCCACCTGCACTGTGTCTCCTCACTCTCTCCCTTCACCCAGGCACTTCCGGGACTCCCTTCCCTCCTCCCCACATGGAACAGGGATAGAGAGTAGAGGCCCAGAAAGTTCTAAAGGCCAAGGGGAACCACCTACTTCACGCTGTGTTCCTGTCCCTTCCACGCATCTCCCTTTCTTCCCCTGCCCATCCCCTGCCAGGTTTATCTTCTCCATCCACTGAGCACTGGCTGACGCACATGTCTACTTGCTTGTCTGCCTTCCCCTGGCAAATAGAAGCTCCCCCTGCCCTAAGACAGGGTTTCCATCTGGTTTACTGACTGCAAAAGCGCAGTGTGCGGTCTGGGGCCTGGCCAGCATGGGCTGGCTCAAGGGAGGCAGAAAGCACATGCAGTAGATGTCTCATGACCCCGTCTGCCCACAGCGGCACCTCAGGAGCCCCCTTCCTCACGTTCCACCCAGCGGACCCTCATCTGTGCTGTGTGTCTGTTGTGCTCCAGTCCTTCCAAGTATCTGGCCCTTGTCAAGGTCATCAGACTGTGCTGAAGGCACAGAGACCCTGTTAGGATGCACCAGACTAGCTATTATTGCTCCCTATTTGACCAACAATACTGACTGTGCAGTGCTGCCCAGGGTCTTATATGGGGGCCATACACCCCAGTTTACTCCTATTTTCCCAGCATCCTATGTGGTAGCTCGCAAACGTGTCTTCACCAGGACATAGGTGAAATAATTTCCCGACTGACCCTTTGTTCCTGCACTCCACTGAGAGATGAAGGCTGTACCAGCAGTAGCTTGTTCCCATGACATGCCCTATCTCCTGTGCTCATAAAGCATGCACCCTCTAATGCCTACCCATCCCATAATATTTCTGGGGGCCAGGTCGAGAACCAATGAGACTGAGAATGTGCCCTAGTGCTATCACTAATATATCTGCTCAGTGTATGGCAGTACAATATCCCATTTTGGGTTTTATGGCTTGTTTATAATTTCTATAGTTATCATTGGTCTTTGTAATTTTGTTTTTTGGGGGGGGGACGTTGTTTGCTTTTTGCAGTGCTGGGAGTGTGATCCAGGGCCTCATGCATACTCAGCAAGCACTCTAGCACTGGGCTGTGGCCCCGGCCTCTGTCTCTTCCTTCCTGTTGGGGCCATGGCTTTGGGGCAAGACATTTTTGCTCCCTGCATGCATGCCTCTTTTTCTCTTCCTCTCTGACCTAGTGAAAATGAATGGGTCAGCCCGTCCCTCATGTTTGCATCCTTGTCGGGCTTGCAGTGGCCCATCGCCCTTTCCTGTCTGTCCTCATCCCACTCCCTCCTGCACATCTGGGAGGGACCATGGGCTATTGTACCCACACTTTAAGCCTAGGCAGAAATTGGCTTCAGAAATGCTTGTGGCTTTTATTTTGTTTAATCATCAGAAAAAGCTGTCTGGGCAGAAATGAGTCCTAGAGGAACAACTCAAAAGAAAGGCAAAAGTCATCGCCTGGAATGTGGAAGGAGGGACTCAGAGGAGACGGGGGTAAACAGGCTCGGAGACATGGGCTTTATTAGGAAACGTGGTTGCTGCCCCAAAGTGCTACAAAGAGAATTCGTTTTTATCAGTGTCCTACTGTGGCCTGGATCTACCACTCTAATTACTAGAAACTATTTTCAAGTAGTTGGAAACTGGCTTTAGTTAAAAAGGAGGCTATCACACAGGAGATCTCCCAGAGATCTAGGGTCTACTGGGCAAGGAAGAAACAGGAATTTCCCCTCCTCTCCCTCTCTCTCCTGCCTTCCTGCCTTCTCTCCCTTTTCTTCTCCTTCCCTCCCTCCCTTCCTCGCTGTTTCAGAAGTTTCACTCCATGGCAACCTGTGTCTGTTGTTTTGGGGCCTGTGGCAAGACAGTGCATCATGGCAGGAGCGCGTGGTGGTGGTGCAGAGCTGCTCACCTCATGGTACCTGAGAAGGAGAGAGAGAGAGAGAGGAAGGGGCCAGGACCCCAATGCTCCCTTGTGGGGCACACCTGCAATGACCTCATTTCCTCCGCCAGGCTCCACCTCCCAGAGGTTCCACCAGCTCCCAACAGCGCCACCAGCTGGGGACCAAGCCTTCAACACATGAGCCTTTGGGGGACATTTCAGATCTAAGCCATAACAGTACATGCAGTACTTTAAAAAAGCATGTTCATGAGCATGACAGCTTAATTAATCTGTTTTAAATGGGTCCTTTAGAGACTTCACAACAGGATGTCTTTATCCAAAGGAATTACATTCATGGGTGGGAAGTATTCCAAACATGCACTGAAACAATTTTTGGAGCAGGATCTCACGTGGGCAGGGCTTAAAGCTGCTTCTACCCCTTGGCTTGTCTGTGTGTACATATTAGGACACTGTCATCATAAATCCTTTACAAACCGCAGAGCCCATGGAAGAGAAGCCACTTTGACACAAACCCTGCTGGGATGTCTGGCCTAGGCCACACACCAGGGCGGTAGTTTGGCCAAGCTACTTCACAAATGTCAATCATCTGATAGTCTGATCCCTATCGAGTGCTTAGCTATTATTCATTTTATGTGGAGTTTGTTTGGGTCCAAAGAATACATAATTCAAAGGGACTATTCTAAATGACTAAATGATGCCTGATTCTGGCATTTTTATCCTGAGAAATACGCCTTTTGTGTTTTGTTGGGGGGCAGGGGAAAGCACCAGGGATTGTTTGCACATATTAGTTGGGACTTTTTGGAAGGTTGTCAGAAAAAGGAAGCTATTTCACCATTCATTCCTTTACTTGACAACTAGGGACTGTGCTGGTCTGTGCCAGGAGCCAAAAGACAGTGGTGATGTAAAAATGTGACTTCCTCTTTCTGAGGGATTCCCAGCCAGGGCGATACTGCTCCACCAGAAAACCTTTGGCAATGTCGGGAGACTTTTGTTTTTAATTCTCACACCTGGGTTGTATCAGCAGCATCCACAACTGTCCAGGGATGCAGCTAACCATCCTATCATGCCCAGACAATCCCCACTGCAAAGAGCTGTCCAGCCCCATGTCAGAGCACGGGATGAGAAGCCTGCCTTAGATGGCGGGGATCCATGGGAGGCGTTTGCATAAGGACGTGTGAAAATAATGCTGGTGCTGAAACCCTCATAAAACCTGAGAGGGAATTAGAACAAGAATAGCTCACTTTGTGCAATGAGCAGATTCCCACACGGCTTTGTGGCAATCAATGTTTTAGAGATTCAATCCTAGTTTTTTTATTTTTCCAAATGTACAATTGGTCAGGTCTGTTCATGTATCTTCACTAGCAGCCGGGGCATCTTCAACCTTGGTATTTCTGGTATAAATGACTTGATCGCTGGTTCTTGAAACCAGTTTGGTGAGCGTTTACTGAGGAGCTTGTGAAAGGCTGGGCTGCCCAGGGAGCCACGAATCTTCAGTCTCCCAGAGACCACAGCTGGGCTGCAGAGCGTAGAGCTGGGAATTTAGAGTTAGTCCTAAGAAACTGACTAACAAGACTAGGTCACTGAACTTGCCCCAGACTTCGCCTTTGGACCATGTACTGAATCCTATTTTAAATGCACTGCTGGTAGACAAATCCAGGGGTCCATGGCACCCCAGTTGAGAACCCCATCTTGGAACTCCAGCTGTCCTGTGGCTTCTCCTCAGCAGATCTCACAGAGGGAACTGAGTGTCTCTGTTACAGATTGAGTGGTTCCCCTCTGCTGTTTCCTTCCATCTGAAAAGGTTCACTTCAAGGTCAGTATTTCATCTGATCTTGCAGGAGGGGAAAGTCCAAAGTTGAATTTAATTTCTCACATGAGTTAAATGTCACATGATTATAGGAAATACAGTGACCCCTTGGCAGAAAACTGGAGACCTTCTAGGTAATATGACCAGCCACCGGCCCACCCGCCCGTCCGTTCACACTGGACAGGAGCTAGACCAGACCCCCCAAACCTAGCAACATGTAGCTGACGTATTTTTGTCACTTCCGGGCCCCTCTTCTCTGCACACAAAGTAGCTAAGAAAGAACTGCCTTTGGCCCAGAGTCCTTGTCAAAGCAAAGCAAAAAATCAAGTTCCTTTTTTCCCCCAGTACTAGGGATTGAACCCAGGTGTGTTTTACAACTAAGATACATTCCCAGCCCTTTATTATTTATTAATGTGTGACTGTGTTTGCGCGTGTGTGTTATACTGGGGATCAAACCCAGGGCCTTGCACATGCTAGACAAGCACTCTACTACTGAGCTACATCCCTAGCTCTATTTTATTTTTTTTCTTTTGAGACAGGGCTTTACTAAGTTGCTAAGGTTGGCCTCAAATGTGCAATCCTCCTGCCTCAGCCTCTCAAGTAGCTGGGATTACAGGTATGCGCCACCATGCCCAGCTCACGTTCCTACTTTTTAAATAAATAATAAAAATGACAACCTGAGACATTATGGCTTTATTATACCAATGATTTTCAACCATGATTACTTTGTACCCTCACCCCCAGAGCAAGGGGGATAGCTGGCAATGTCTAGAGAGATTTGTGACTTGTCCCCACCAAGGGGTTTTACTGGCATCTGGGGTGAGTAGGGGCCAGGCATGCTGCAAAACCAGTGCACCAGCCTGCTGTCCCCCACCAGGCAGACCTCTCCAGTCCCGAAGGTTAATGGTGCGAGGATTGAGAGACCCTAACGTAAACTGATGAGCCCAGCACAACTTCTCCACTGCAGCACATCATGAACAGCGCTTTCTTGCAACTAGACCCTGGGCCAAACTGGTTGTACATTTGCGTGGTGTCTACACTGGCCCATCAAAACAAGCTTGTTCTAAAACCACCAGAGGGTACTGCCTGCCAGCTTCAACAGATGTAAGATAAATAACATCCTGTTCGTTTAGAAAGGACCCAGCTGGGGGGTGCTTGCCACGGCTCAGGACTGTATTGAGTGGCAACTCCTGGGCCATTTATACAGCATACCTTATCTCCTGTAATACCATCTTCTTTTGTTTGGTGTGGTTTTTGAATTCCAGGCAGATCTTGCACGGTATAATAGTCTTGGACAGACATTCTTCCTGTCTGGGGTATTTTCTTCCTGTCTAGGGTATTTTAGTTACTGCCCAAAAGTTTGCAGAATGTTCTTTCCCTAAAAAGATATTCTTGAAAATCAATAAACTCCAGAGAATGGAAAAAGCCAATTAGTGACTTTTAAGATATGAGATATTTCGTTGAGAGTGTAGACATAATAGGTCGACCCCCAATTAAATGGGCTCCCAGAGCATTCAAGTGAGGTCTATTGTCTAGAGATTGTCCTTGTGGATCCAAAAGAAAATTGAACAATCTATCGGCCACGAAAATAAACAGCGGCCCATCCCCAAAAGGAAATTCGGCAGCGGGCCTAAAAAAATGTTTAGCTAGCCTCACGTCTCTCCCGTTCCCATGTTGCTTGCTTTCTGTGGGCCTGAGTGGGGACGCTGGCGTGACGGGCTGGTCTGAGATGTCTCCCTGCATGTGTTTGTCTGGAGAAATAGGATCCAAGACAGTGGAGAGGCTTATTGGGAAACGAGGTGGATAAATATGGGCAGGGCTAATAAGCATTAAACGCAATTTTGATGTACTCGATTTTTTTTTTTTTTTGCAGTACCGGGGATTGAACGCAGGGGTGTTCTACCTTCACGCCACACCCCCGGCCCTATTTTTTTATACTTTATTTGAAACCGGGTCTCACGAAGTTGCGGAGGGCCTCACTAGGTAGAGAGAGAGAGAGAAAGAGAGCAAGCTGAGGCTGGCCGCGAACCCGGATCCTCTGGTCTCCGCCTCCCAAAGTACTGGGATTACAAGCATGCACCACCACGCTCGGCTACTCGATTATTTTTTAAATATTGTAAAATTTTAGGAAGTCTGTGATTAGTGTGTTCTGCATTTCCTGAAGCAATGAGTAGGCCAGTCTCTTTTGTCAGTATAAAGTGTGTATGCACAGTAAACACTATTGCTACTCTCCTAATTTCTAAACTCTGCATTTTCATTTTTCCCCGACGTCTGGGAATGTTGCCCAGGAGGTCACTTTATCCACTGGAGATGTTTCAGAGAACAGCATTATTTCACTTTTCTTTTTGTACCATCTCTAAGAAAACAGTGCCTTGCATCAAAAACCAAGCCCACTTTCGTTGGTCCTTGGTTGTGCTATTTCTTCTTCTTAGAATGTTGTCCCCAAGTCACTGTCTCCTCAGTCAACACTATCGCTTTCCTACCAGTTCATCTTTCCCAAACTGGTGAACTTCTATCCATCCTTCAAAACCCAGTTCATAGCCACTTTCCCCGACTTTCTCAGAAGAATGCATTATTCTCTTTATTATCCTACCACAGGCTCTCCTACATGTTCTCTTGCATCATCTGGCACATAATTGTTTCTGCTTCCTCTTCTTGTAGGTAATGAGATCCTTGAATGTGGACCGTTCTCTCTCCTCTGATCCCTCTCAACTTCGTCTATCCAGGGACTAGTACAGGGCCAGGTTCAAAGTAGCAATCAACATAGAAATATCAAATAAAGGAGGGAATGATGAGGCAGTGGAAAGGTGGATAGGTGAATGAATAGGAAATAATTCATCTTTCTGACATCCTTCCCCCACTAATTTATTTTGCTTTTTTGTTGTTTGGTTGTTTGTTTTTGTGGTGCTGGGGATTGAACCCAGGGCATTCTATCTCTGAGCTAATCCCCAGCCCTATTTTATTTTTTATTTTGAAACAGGATCTTGCTAAGTTGCTGGGGCTGGCCTTGAACCCGTGATCCTCCTGCCTCAGCCTCCCAAGTAGTGGGATAACAGGCATGCACCACCACACCCTTTCTGAGATATACCAATTCTCCGTTTATGTGGATTTGGTTTCTGACCATTTCACTTTGTAGCACTGGCACCAAATATATTCTACAAAATATACTTTGGCAATCTGTTAGTATTTATTTGTAATTTTATTGCATTATAGTTAAGACATAGTGCATATGGCGTCAACACTTTCATATATATTGGAGATTGGTTTGTAGTCAGTTTGTATAAATATTCTATGTGCTTTTTAAAACTGTGCATTCTTCGAATTATTGAACATGAAGCCCCTTTCCTATTCAATGTGTTAACTTTAGCTATTTGAATATTAATAGTTTCAGTAAATTGGTGTTAAAATGGTTATGATTGTGGATCAGTGTCTCCTTGTAGTTCTTTCAATTTGGGCTTTATATTTTCAAGACCATGTTGTTATACACATATAAACTCAAAGTCACTATATCTTCCTAGTAAAAATAAGTCTCTATTATGCTATAATCATCTGTATCACTAATAATGCAAATATATATACATATATGCATATAAATTTATATACAAATATTTATACAAATATATATGGTATTATATATATATGGTTTCTATTTGCTAGCATTTGCTAGGTATGTTTTTTTGACTCCCAACATTTCTCTCTCATTATGTTTTGAGTGTGATTTTTAAGATATGATCTGAAATCTATCTTTCCTTTGATGAGTTAGAGTCATTTATATTTGCTGTGATTAGAGAGCTATAAGAATTTTTTAAAATATATTCACTGTGCTTTTTTATTCCTTTCCTGCTTTTTATTGGCTTGATCAAATCTACATTTCTCTTTTACCCTTATGCATTTTTAAATTTTTGTGTATACTAAAAAAATTTAATTCATGTATAATTGAATTAAAATATACCCAGTTGATTAGTAGCTCTTCTTATATGCCCAGCCTGGGCAACTTAACAACACCCTATCTCAAAAGAAAAAAAAAAGTTATATTGGCAATATTTCTCTCTGAGCACTTTGATGAAGCTATTCTATGATCTGCTAATCTCTTTTTGCTGAGGAAAAGACTCTTTTGACCCTAATTGTCATCATTTTGCAGGTAACCTTATTTTTAGGTTTCCTTCTATCTGTTATTCTTCAGTGTCACTGTAATCTATGTAGATATAAATTATTTTTATGTATATCCTTTGAAACTCATTCGGCTTTTCTTAATGTGAAGATTTTGTGTCTTTTACTAATTCTGGAAAATTTTGACTATTTTTCTCTTTGAATATTGCTTCCACACATAACTCCCCCACCTCTCAACTTTTCATTTCTTTGCTTATGTTTTCTGTTTTCTACACTTCCAGTGTCTTACACCTATTGTGTTAAACCCATCAGCCAGTCTTTTTCTTAATTATTTCTCTGCTGGATCCCATAACAAAACTTGTTGATGGATTTGCCTATACGTCTCTCCATCTCTTTGCCACTTATTCTTCATTTTCCTTGAATCTGGCTTCTGTTCTCACCAGTTCAAAGAAACTATTCTTGCCAAGGTTGGAAATGACTTCCATGTATCTGAATCAACAGTCAGTACTTATCTGATTGGACCTCTTACCAGCATTCAACATGGCTGCCCACTCCTTCCCTAAAACACTCTACTCCTCTTGACTTCTGAAATTAAACTTTACTTTCTTGGTTTTCTCTAAATGTTGAAGCACTGAGGGCATAGAGTTGAGCTCTCTTTTATTTGTTTGCCATTCTCTATCCCTAACACTTTTAATCTATTCACAATTTAAAATACTCTCTATATGTCAAGGATGGTCAAATGTATACCTCCAACCCTCATCCTTCCTCTGAGTCATCAAATTTATGTAGATTCCTGCTTGGCACTAATGTTTGGGTATCATAGCAGCATTTAACCTTAACCTGCCCAAAGCTGATTCTTGCACTTCTCCCCAAAAGACTGTCTTCCCCATCTCAGCAAATGATATTACCGTCTACCTAGTTCCTTGTTTTGTATGCACCAATAAACTATCTACAGTGGCTTCTGGCTTACCATGGCCACAGTTGCTTGCAAGGAATCCCTAGCTCTGCTTCTTAAAGATCTTTAACACCAGAAAACAACTATTTTTGTTTTGTTCTGCTTTTGTTTAAACTTAATACATGATCCTAGTCCAGAAGGACCTGTACCTGAATAAGCAGAGATAAGACCATTCTTACTTTGTGATATTGAGAATAGTTAACAACTGGCTGGTGACTGACCTATGAGATCAGCACTTTGGCTAACAAGGAAAAACTTTTGGCTACCTCACCAGAATATAGACCAGGCCCCTGAATATAGACCAGGCCCCTGAATATAGACCAGCTCTCTGGGGGAAATAATTCCACAGTCTCTATTGGTAACCTGCATTTTCAGCCAACTCCTTCAATTTTTATGCCTTTTTTTGGAAATGGCTCAAAGCCTTGGAACCTTTTAATTATCCCGTAATCATGTCTTATTTATACCTGGCTGGATATCCTACAGATGGATGGAGCAACCTCAGTCGAAAGGACACAGTAATTGAGTTCTGCCTTCCAGAACTTGCTGAGCTAAATGCAGGTTGAATCAACCAGCACAGGCTATCTTGGGTTTTGCACACAGAGCCTTGCTCTGGATGTGAGAGTCTCATCTCTCAGCCGGTGGCAGGGCCCTGTAATCTTGCTGTTTCTCCACATTCCTTTCTTACTGGGGCATGGTAGATCAGTAGAGGATTTCAAAGATGAAAGCACATCTCTGTTTTCTCCAGATCAGTTTTCAATTCTGCCCCACTGGAAGGAAAGGGGCCACAGAGGGGCCATTCCTCCTGAAGCCATTGTTTATTAACTTCACCCATAGGTTTGACATTCAAGGCTGCCTGCCTCCAGATAACTGAATTTTCTGACACTTTTCTTCTTTTTGGAGCACAGGTCCACACATTCCGAGGCCCGCACTGGTGTGAATACTGTGCCAATTTCATGTGGGGGCTGATCGCCCAAGGAGTCCGGTGTTCAGGTAGACATGAAATTTTCTGTTTCCTTTTCCAGTTATATAAAGTGCCACTATGTTGGGCGAGTAGGTCTCCAGGGCTGGATACCATACCCGGATGAGTTCAAAAGTTTAGCCTTCTGCAGCATTCAGGCCTCTCTATGCATAATGGGGAGACTATTCTAAGTGTTTGCAAGAATGAAAAGAAATACCTCATGTTTACACAAGGAAAGAAGAAAAAAAGCAATAAAGTATATTTTCTTGAGACCTACCTGCCTCCCCAAATAGAACTCTTTCAAAGGAAAAAAAATCCAATGGAATCACCTAAAGAGAAAAGCCATGCTTGTTTCCCATCTTATCTTGCTACAAAAGGCAGGACATTAAAAATAGTAATAGTACTGGTATTTGCCAAGGCACCAGGCTAAGCACTTTCTATTTATCATGTCGTTTAGCCTCACCAACAGACCTTCGGGAAGATCCATTTATCTCCCATTAAATGAAAACGGGAATGGAATCTTCGAGATCTTTGTTAATCGCCTCTGGCCACGTAGTCAGTGATGGAACATTGACTCAAAGGCTGTCAGACTCCAGAGCCCAAGCTCAGGATTTTTTCTGCCATCAGATCAGCAGCAAAACCACACACCTTAATTTGATATCACATATTTTCAACATAGTTGGAAACCCTGGGTGTTTCTCCACGTAGAATTGGCTGCACACACCCATTGCTAACAGCACACAACGCACTTTATTCAGATATGTTGAACAAAATGGCAAAGAGTTGCCAAATTAATGTGTTAGCTGGGCTTCCTAATTCATCCTGCTGTGCTGTTTCTGGCAAGCAGTTGTACTGGGAGTGAGAACAGCCTCCTCTCATACTGATCAGCTTTCCATCGATCCCGTGAATGGTTTCCTCCTTGCTAGGGTACGAATTTTTTTAAAAAAATTCTTAGGGAGCATTTAAAACAAAGTCAGCCATGGATAGTACAGTTCAGTGATCTTTCCCCTGTTGCCTGTTTTGGTTTGCAGGAGAGGTACTACACTTACCCCTGTAGCTATCAGGATGGTTCAAGAAGTTCTCACATAGGTTGGATAATTCCACCTACTCTGAGACAGATGGCAAACCAGAGGCAGTCTCTCCATCAGTGCTCAGATACCCCGATTAACGCAAAAGGCTGGCTTGCCAGGAGTTGAGAACTGTCTCATGGCCCAACCCTGAGCCTGGTGGTAGAATATCTGAATTACTCTGTGATCATTAATTCAGCCTGTCCAGATTATCCCTTAAGAAAATGTCCCTCATTGCTGGTATTATCCAGTTTCATCGGGAAATTGGTCCAAAGTCAATATTATGAAAACAAAATTCTGGGCTTCACATTAGCTGTGATCAGCAACTTTTTCTGGAATGAAAGGGTTTTTTTTTGGATTTTTTTCTGTTTCTGTTTTTTAAATACAAACATATTTTCAGGCTATATTGTTAGTTCTCTCCAGTGGCTAATATTTGACCTTATATTTCCTCCAAAGAACAGGGAAGCTGAAAATGGATCATTAAATGTTGAAGAACCATTAACATTCTTGGTTCTCCATATTATAAATATTTCTTAGTCATCTAGACTGTATTTGCAGCACATAGAATTCTAGTAGTTTGTAAAAAGTAATTTTATATTTGTCATATACTATCCTCATTTAACAAAATATCAGTATCTAACTCTACATAGATAACCACATTGTTGCTTCACATATTAAAATGAAGTTTGTAATAAAATTAAAAATAGAATTACCATATAATCCAGCAATTCTACACTTTGATTTATACCCAAAAGAACTGAAAACAAGATCTCCAGCAGATACTTGCACCTTCATGTTCATAGCAACGTTATTTGCAATAGCTGAAGGTAGAAGCAACCCAAGTATCTACTGATGGATGGATGGATAAACAAAATGTAGTATAGACATACAGTGGAATATTTTTCAGCCTTGAAAGGGAAGGAAACCCAAGCCCTTCTGGACCATGGGGGCAAAGGTAAAAGGATTCAACTTTTGTAATCCAGGTAGGACCACTTGCCTCTCACTACCTGTGAGGGAGTCTAGGGTATATTGAAAGAAAGAAAGAGGGAAAGAAGCCAGGTGTGGTGGCACACGCTTGTAATCCCAGCACTTGGGAGGCTGAAACAGGAGGATCCGGGTTCGCGGCCAGCCTCAGCTACTTAGTGAGACCCTGTTTCAAAATAAAGAATAAAAAATAGGGCTGGGGGTGTAACTTGGAGGTAGAATGCCCCTGGGTTCAATCCCTAGTACCGGGGAAAAAAGAGAGAGAGAGAGAGAGAAGAAAGAGAGAAGGGGAGGGAGGGGGGATCCTGACACATGCACAACATGGATGAGTCATGAGGACATTATGCTAAATGAAATTAACCAGTCACAAATTACATGTACAGTGTGATTCTGCTTCTATGAGGTACCTAGAGTAGTCTCATTTGAATCCATAGAGTCAGAAAGTAGAATGGTGGCTGTTAGGCCGGGGGAAGGAGGGCTGGGGTTATCGCTTACCCGTTTTAGAGAGTTTTGGGTTTGTAAAACGAAAGAAGCCCTGGAGACGATTGGTAGTGATGGTAATACAACAACGTGAAGGTACTTAATTCCACTGAACCACACACTTAAAAATGGCTAAAATGGTAAATTTAGTTATGTACAATTTATCATCACTTAAAAAATGTAAATGAAGTTTGTAAGATGTAAAAATTACTAAAGAAATTATTTAGGAAGCTGGGCGTGTTGGCGCACGCTTGTCATCCCAGTACTTGGGAGGCTGACACTGGAGGATCCGGGTTCGCGGACAGCCTCAGCTACTTAGTGAGACCCTCCGTAACTTAGTAAGATCCTGTTTCAAAATAAAGAATAAAAAAATGGGGCTGCGGGTGTAGCTCAGAGGTAGAATGCCCCAGGGTTCAATTCCTGGTACCGCAAAAAAAAAAAAGAAAGAAAGAATTTAGGAATAGCTAGGCATGCTTTCTTATATTTTCCATCACCATATGCACTATTTATTTGATTTGACTTAACACTTAACATAGTACTTACTATAGTTCAGAAACTGTGCCGAGCACTTTCTGTTTACTTAATTTGATCCTCATGATCACCCTAGGAGGTGGGCACTATTCTGATCCCTATTTTATGAAAGAGGATCCAAACGAGAAAAGCAGCCAATTCTATTTAGCTCATTTAGCCAAAATTTGCATTTACTAAATCTGTCAAAATATTATTGAATGTTACTTAAATTCTGTTGAATTTCTCATGTTGATAAAGCTAAGCTGGCTTAGGACTGGCTTTTTCCTTTGGAAGGGAGATAGACAAAAAGAATTCAGCCAGGTAACTGTACCTGAAAACCTCTCAGAAATTACTACTGACAATTTTACAGGAGTCAGATCCTCTTGAATCCTAAGTGTGCAGTTAAGTGCTTTTTATGTTTTATAAAGCAGCTTACTACAATATCCTTTATCGTGTGTGTGCGGTGCACATATAAAAATGTTGTACTTTATACCTAGGAAATTCCAGATACTGAGTAGACAGTATGTCAACTTTGAACAACTTCAGCATTAAATTTTTATTTTCCAGAATGTAGATCGTACCTCTTTTTTTTCCTTAATGATACCTTTTTATTGTCAGAGAAATTCCATCAGTGGATACCAACTGCTAACTTGGCTTTTAATGTGTTCACTGAACTTAAAAGCACCTTTTCAGCTTTGGATCTTGATATGAGCTTTATAAATAATTACTCTAATCATCACGTTACATGGTATTGTAATAAACTCTCAGGTCCTGCCACTGGTGCGCAGGTAGACATTGTCTCTACTCATGGGTGCAAGAATAAAGCAAGGAGAGGGAAAAAAGACTCCCCACACTGTCCAACTGGCTCATCCTCCTCTAGAGCAGAGTATCACTGCTAAATGGATGGATGTGCCAGAGAAATACATCCAACCCTTCGGTGTTGCCATTTTTATTTTTTGGCAGCATATAATTTGTGTTGGGCTTTGACAGAAGGGCCAGGCAAGGCTAATGTGGCCTCTTTGTTTACAGACTGCGGCTTGAACGTACACAAGCAGTGTTCCAAGCACGTCCCCAACGACTGCCAACCTGACCTCAAGAGGATCAAGAAAGTGTACTGCTGCGACCTCACCACACTCGTGAAGGCGCACAACACCCAGAGACCCATGGTGGTCGACATATGCATCCGGGAAATTGAAGCAAGAGGTTCGGAAAATACTCCCTACTATAGTGTTATAATGATTTCGTTGTTATGGTTTTACTGTTGTCAAGGAAACTGGCTCACTCTACTACTCTTGCTGGGAAAAAGATCTGCACACATGCAGAAATACACACACACAGGTAAATGAAGTCCAACCAACCACACCAGTTTCCATTTCCTATAAGCTATGTGTGCATTCAACAAATGTTGACTGAGCACTTACTACACACTAGACGTTGAGGAGCTACAAGTCACCATTCCCTGTCTCAAGACCTTTATACAGTAATGTGGTGAATCAGAAGACAACTACATACACACTGGGGTACCTACCTTTAAAGCACCACAGAGTCACAAAGGAAGATGTTTCCATCTTATTTGAAGACAATTAAGAAAGTGTTATGCCAAGCTGGACAAGGTATTGCACACCTGTAATCCTAGTACTTGGGAGGCTGAAACAGGAGGATCACAGGTTTAAGGCCAGCCTCAGCAACTTAGTGGGACTCTGTCTCAAAATTTTAAAAATGTTTAAAAAGGACTGGGAGTGTAGTTCAGAAATAGAATGTCCCTGGGTTCAATCCCCAGTACCAAAAATAAATAAGTAAAAAAGAAAGAAAGGAGAGTTATGGCAGGGGTGAGTTTGAAATAGATATTAGAAATGTGCTTCTATTAAATAGTAAAAGAAATTATTGATCAACACATATACCTCTTACCATATAAAAATTCATTCCTAATATAGGAATGAATATAACTCTCAAAGAGAGGAATTAAAAGAGTATCTCACTGAGCATGGTGGTGCACACCTATAATCCCAGTATTTGGGAGGCCAAGACAGGAGGATATCAGATTTGAGACCAGCCTCAGCAATTTAGTGAGACTGTCAGCAACCTCAAGAGACCCTGTTTCAAAACAAAAAATTTAAAAAAGGGCCAGGGGTGTAGCTTGGAGGTAGAATGCCCCTGGGTTCCATCCCCAGAAGCACACACACACATACAAAGGTTATCTCTCTGCAATGCAAGATCAAGGCAGCAAGAAAGATAGAAACATTTCCAAAAAAGTTTCTTTATGTTAAGTTGAATTTACTGTTCCTTATTCTTTCCTTTGGCCCCTATTAATCAAATCTTCAGTGGAGTGGTGGAGTGGGTCTGGCCAGGGAGAACTTGCTGAATTCAACTTGCAGAATTGAGCTATGATTGTATTATATTCTGCTACATTTGTTGTCCATGATTGTGTCCAGATCGGCTTATTATACAATAAGAATATATAATAAGAATACTACAGGTATCTACTCATTGACCAACTATCCCATTTTTTCCAGAACAAAACCAAGTAAGACATTATAGCTTGTTATCTCAAGCCTTTTAAAGATAGGAAATGATTCCCCTCCTCTGCAGGATGAAAGCCACAGCTATTCTGTTTCCTGAGAACTGGCTCATTTAATATCAGACTATAAAGAGTGCCTCCTCCTCCTGCTGCCGTGGCTGTCAGAGCTAGAGGAATGCTTTGGGATCTGGTGAAGGTAGCCATGCAAGGGCTGACTGGCTGAGAGGAGGGGTGCCCAGACTCTCGATAAGGAACTGGGACAAGTGGCTCTGGGTCCTGCTATTTGGGAGGCTCTGTAATTTGGGGACAGAGCCTGCAATCAGGGCCAAAGACAGGAGCTGTGCTTGCTCCTCTGGGCTCCTCCCATAGTGATCCTCATGGGAGTAACTTTAGTGATCCAAAGTTACTGCTATGCCTGACACTTAGGGAGAAGGTTTACAAGGAGAATAGCACTTAGCATAACTAGTACAATAGGTAGACGAGCACAAATCAGGGATTCATGGCCATAGAGTCCCAGCAAAGGAACTGAAGCTACAGCTTTAAGAGGCCTGAGTATGCAAACCCACTCCAACCATTGGCTGGAGGAAATTCACACGACCTGGTCCCAGCTTCGTGGCCACCGCTGCCAGCATCACCTTGAGCAAGTCACTTACCCCATTGGAATACCTGTTTCCTTGTCTACAAAGTGAGGGGAATCAATTATACCTTATAAGGTGATTGTGAGGATTAAAATGAGTGAATACATCAGTAACCTAGCACATGCCCAACATACAGGATGCGGCCTGCGTTATTTCTCTTCCACATCTCTTGGAGTGAATGGCTCCCCTATCTCCACCTCCAAATGTGTCTGTCTGACTTTTTTTTTTTTGTAGTACCGAGGATTGAACCCAGGGGCGTTCTACCTCTGCGCTATACCCCCGGCCCTATTTTTTATACTTTATTTTGAAACCAGGTCTCAAGAAGTTGCGGAGGGCCTCACTAAGTAGAGAGAGAGAGACACGGAGAGAGAGAGACAGAGAGAGAGCTGAGGCTAGCCGAGAACCTGGATCCTCTGGTCTCCGCCTCCCAAAGTACTGGGATTACAAGCGTGTGCCACCATGCCTGGCGTCTGTCTGACTTTGTTGCTTAGCCCCTGGGTTTTGATGCTGTCTCAGAGATCCTGAATAGTAGTGTCTCCAACAAGACAGAAATCTGTTCCTCTCTCGATTAACAACCCGGGCACCAGGGGCAGTCCAGAGCTGGTCCCTCAGCTCCCCATGGCAGGAACGTCGTCTGTCCTGCTTGAGCATCACCCCCCCTCGTTTGCATGCCCCCAGTAGGCTGCCACCATCTCTTCTGCATTCCAGCCAACAGGAAGGAGGAAAGGGCAACCTCGCTCCCTCCAGGGCCATAACACAGAGGCTTCGGCTTTTTTCACTTTGGCCAGAATTTAATGACCATAGCAATGGTTGTTATTTTAAAAATCAAGGGTTCCATTACAATGGAGAAATGGGAGGACAGATATTGGAAGGACAGCTGGCAGCCTTTGCCCCTCAGAGGAACTTCAACCCATTTTTATGACTTCCTTCAGAGATTAGCTCCTCAATAAGACTTCACCAGATGCCCTCTTCTGCCAGCACACAGGGTGAGTTAGTTACCCACTGCCGTGTGCTCCTATGGACACCTGTGGCCTCACGAGTTTTCCTGCACCACCACCTAGACCAGAATGACACCCAGGTTTCGTGTTGTGGGCCACCTCCAGTTGACCAGTAGTGGCGACCTGGACAAATGATAGTGAGACAAGAGAGCTGAGATCAGCTAAGAATGTCTGTCAAGGTCACAGGGGAGAGGAGGGAAGTATTTATGCCATGTCTAATGTTGTCTCTGATACAAAACTACTGCAAACCCTTGTATCTGGCAGATAGTATACACTCAATAAATGTTTGCCAACTTAATTTCAAACAGGAACATACATTAGTTATCAAGAGTTTGATAAGAGATATTGCAGAAGCAATAGAAGTTATTTGCTTATTTTTGCTGTTGCTGTAGTTTTGATAGCAGCTAGCTTTTTTTTTTTTTTTTTGGTTTTTTTTTTTTTTGCGGTACCAGGGATTGAACCCAGGGGCGTTCTATCTCCGCGCTACATCCCCGGCCCAATTTTTTATACTTTATTTTGAAACCGGGTCTCACAAAGTTGCGGAGGGCCTCACTAAGGAGAGAGAGAGAGAGAGGGAGAGACAGAGAGAGAGCTGAGGCTGGCTGCGAACCTGGATCCTTCAAAGTTTGAAATCTGGTCCTCTATTCCTTGTGATACTTTTGATCTTATATATCACCCACTGAGTATATGAGAGCAGGCTAGTTTTAGGACATATCTTAACAAACTAACACAAGGAACACCAAGACACCAAATCTTTTTTGTGGCCTAAATATACAATGATCAAGTTTCCAGAATCAATAAATAGAACTTCATTTCCCACATCTGAAGACATAACAATTAAATGAGTCATAGTTGTTTAACATATTATCTTATTTATGATTACACATAAAAGGCTATAAATTTTGGATTCTCCAATAAAATCAGGATAATATGTATTACATACATGTGGGTGCTTGCATATCTAGCACAGTGCTAAATAGAGTATAGCACATAGATTAAGAAGATTCTAGGGAAAGCTGGCTGCTGTGGTGCACGCCGGTAATCCCAGTACTTAGGGAAGTGAGACAGGAGGATCGAAGGTTCAAGGACAGCCTCAGCAATTTAGCAAGACCCTGTTTAAAAAAGTAAAAATTAAAAAATGGTTGGGTATATAGCTTGGAGGTAGAATGCCACTGGGTTTAATCCCCAGTACACCAGGAAAAGGAAGAGGAGGAGGAGGAGGAGGAGGAGGAGGAGGAGGAGGAGGAGGAGGGCTGCTAGGGAGAAAGCCAGGCTGCAGTCCACAGCAATGAAATGGAATGGATGTCCAGCAGTCTGACAGACAGAGGAAGTAGGGGGCTGTAGTTAGTGAGAACATTAAATATTATCTCACTGTGCAAAGGCAGGGAGGAAGGAGACCGGATCTCCACTGAGCTCCCCATTCCTAACAAGCGAATGGAGACAGACTGGCGTGGAAACTGGAACTAGCAAGTCCAGGTTGTGACGCAGCAGTGCCTGATATATATGATCACTAACTGCATTTCTGCATTTCCTGACAGCATGTAGTGGAGATAGGAAATTGGAGTCTTTCTTAATGTTTCAGGAAGCTAAAGTTGAAGTCTCTCCCTCTCTCTCGCTCCCTCCCACACCCCACAGGATTAAAGTCAGAAGGCCTCTACAGAGTCTCCGGGTTCACCGAGCACATCGAAGATGTCAAGATGGCGTTTGATAGAGGTGAGCTCACGCTTCCTTGAATGCCACTGATTTATGCTCTGCCCCCTTTCTGCTCGAACTAGACTCTATTCACAGTGAGAATGGGGTTTCAGAAACACTGAGAGTTGTTCTTCAGAAAGCTGAGCAAGGATGCTTTAAAAATTTCCCAGTTCTACCGCTCAGGGAAGTGTTCCCTTCGAAGCCGTGGGCAGGTAACCCATGAGGAAGTGAGATTAGCATGCTGTTGGAACGGGAGGCTGGTCCTCATAGCCCCTGAGCACCCTTCCGCAACCCCATCCCAGGAGCCCATTGTCAACTCTTCTCTCAAAACTCCAGAGATGGGGGCATGAGGATGGGACGGTCCCCGGCACAGAAAGAGGGGAAGTCAGGAAAAGTTTAGAGGTAACTATTGTTCTTTATGATTGTGATATACAGTCTCCAGAACATATTATCTCTTAGATCAGATAAACACCAATGTGGAGAACCTATTAAAAATGCAGGTCACTAGGGCCCACCCTGAGGATTCATTTGAATAGAAAGCTGGGTGAGCCCAAGAGTCTATATTTCTAATGAACAATCCAAATAAATCTGGTGCAGCCAGTCCAGGGCTGGGACCCCTGGCCCACTGGATGGGACGTGGTTTAAAGGTCTTGGCTGATGTGACCTTCCCTATCAGCTCAGGCTTGTCTGCAGTCTCTCCCTCCTCCCTATTGTCCTGTACACCCCAGCTCTCCAAAACACATCTTAAATGTCATAAAGAACCACCGTGGCTCACATTGTTTCATGCTTCTGGAAGGCATAGACATCTTTGCCTGGAAAATAACCTGTTCTTGAAAAAAAATCATTGGTGGATTATAATTGTACGTGATAGTGAGATTCATAGCAATACTTTCATATATTCATATAACATTATTTGGCCTGTTTCCTTCCCTATACCGCCCTTTCCTTTCCCTCTCCCCTCCCCGACCCTCTTCCACTAGTCTCCGCATTTTCA
Source organism: Glis glis (assembly GCA_004027185.1). Lineage (NCBI taxonomy): Eukaryota > Metazoa > Chordata > Mammalia > Rodentia > Gliridae > Glis > Glis glis. Next base: position 29,342 of record PVJS01006687.1, read on the forward strand.
CAAGGCCCCTTTTCTTTTTCTCTTTGGCTTCCACATATGAGAGAAAACATTTGGCCCTTGATTTTCTGAGTCTGGCTTATCTCATTAAAATGATGTTCTCCAGTTCTATCCATTTTCCTGCAAATGACATAATTTTGCTCTTTATGGCTGAGTAAAACTCCATGGTGTATATATATACCACATTTTTTATTCATTCATCTGCTAAAGGATACCTAGGTTGGTTCCATAAATTGGCTATTGTGAATCATGCTGCTATAAACATGGATATGCATGTATCACTATAATATGCTGATTTTAATTCCTTAGGGTAAATTCTGAATACTAATACTAAATACTAATACTGGGGCTTAATGGTGTTTGCCACGTGGTAGATTCACAACAAATGTTTGCTAAATGTGTAAATAATGGGGCCCATATGGAACATCTGCTCTGCTCTTGCTGTTTTCTGGACATCTAACCAAATATTGTCTTCAGAACCAAATTTCCTGAGGTATTTGTTCATTTCATTCTCCATACAAAAGATCTTAATAGTCCCTGTAAGACTGAAACATCTTTATCCAAAAAATCTAATAGTCTATGATAGTTAAAATGGACTAGTATCTACTAATGATAATTAAAAAGTCAAAAAATATCTTGATCCTATGGTGGTTCCAGTCCCAATCTTCTGCAGAACCAAATTAAAGTCAGAATACTGTAGTGACCCATGCATATCCATGTTTATAACAGCACAGTTCACAATACCCAAACTATGGAACCAGCGTAGGTGTCCATCAACAGATGAATGGATTACAAAACTGTGATATATACACACAGTGGAATTTTACTCAACCATAAAGAAGAACAAAATTGTGTCATTTGCAGAGAAGTGGATGGAACTAGAGAACAAGTGAGAGTAGCCAGTCTCAGAACATGAAGGGTTATTGTGTTTTCTCTTATACATGGAAACTAGATAGAAATTGGGAAACAATAGGGACTTCAGAGAAATGAGGAGAGATAACAGTAGAATAGTGGGAGGAGACTTGGGGAGGGAGGTGGGAAGGGAAAAAGGAGATTTGATGAAGGAAACAGTTCAAATAGTGCTAGTACAATCGTGAAGTTATTGATGCCAATCTCAACAATATGTACAAGGAGGGTGAGGGAGTGAGGTGGGACCTGGAGGGGAATACATCAAGTCTGTGGGCTGGAATGTTTCTATCACTCTAAACCTCATTATGATGTAAAATTACAACACACCAATAAAAGTATATTTAAAATAATAAAATAAAAATATCTTGCGAATGATTGTAAAAAGTGGTAAGAAATATAATAGAGATCGGGAGTAGGACTCATGAGGCAAGGCTAAAGTTTTCCAGATTAAAGTACCTATGGGCTGGGGGAGGAAGAGTCAAGTTAACAGAGCCTGAAAGAGGCAGTAGAAGCTACAGGTATTCAACAATTGTTTCATGTGTGTGACCTTCAAATCCAAGTCTGAAGAACATGAATGGAGATGTAGTTGATCCTCTTGATGCTTTTTAATTTCATATTAGGACGTTATTCTATCGAGAATCTTTGTCTGCAATATGAATTGCCGTGCCACGTTTCTATTTAGCAAGTTGCCAGAGACTGGGACCCAGACCACCTCAAGTTCATTGCCCTCATACCTGCTCTTACCCTCAGACTCTACCTCACCCTCACCAAACTTCTTCCTGCTGTCTCCTGCACCTCGATATTATTAGAAGCCAAAAAATAAAGTTAGCTGAGACTTGACAGGAGCATTCATTGTTGAGACGTTTTTTTTCCTTTTTGTGCATGCTTTAACTTGGTGAAATTAGGTCCTAATTAGGGCTTGGATCATTGACTGTTTTTCAGATGGCGAAAAGGCAGATATATCTGCCAACGTCTATCCAGACATAAACATTATCACTGGAGCCCTGAAACTGTATTTCAGAGACTTGCCCATCCCTGTCATCACATACGATACCTATTCCAAATTTATAGAAGCAGCAAGTAAGTATCAAGAATTAATTTCTTATTTGTACCGAACTTTTAAGCACAATACTTTGAACCTTGAGAAAATTAAAAATCAGAAATATTTGAATTATTGCATGGGCACCTGTCTTGCCAAGTGAGGTCACAATAGTACAGTTAACAGAAAACAGGCGTAGCTCACCAGCTGAGCTGAACCAGTACGTAAGCAAGTCTCCGGGGCAGAAGACAGTGCCAGGGAGTTCTGCCTCTTCCTGTCTGTATGCTGAGATCCAGCACATTTGAACCCATTCTGTTATTTGTTGAAAGCATGAAGATTTTTCTAGTAAAAAAAAAATCAAACGTTCTCCAAGAAGGGTCATGTCAAGTACTTTCATCCATTAGGCAGGATCACATTGTGAATCGATTAAAGTCGCATCCATCTTTTGCCTGTGGATGTTCTTCAAAATTAATAGACGGCCAAGAGTAAACTATGTCAAGTATTATGATAGAACCTCTCACCAGTGTCTTCTAGTTTAATCTCATCTACCCCCTGAGCTAGCCATTATAATCCAGTTTTACCGAAGAGAAAAACTAGGTATGGAGAACTAAGCTCACAGGTCCAGGACTGGACCGCCAGCGTCTGTCTTCCATCAGCCCATGGCCGATGCTGGGTGGACATCACCTGGGCCCACTGTTTCCAGGGGGAGCAGAGTAAACTGGGAAACACCAGGAAAGGGAACAGGCAATAATGAGAACAGGAACAGGCAATAATGAGAAAGGAGAGATTCAGGCGCTGAAATGCATGACATAGAAGTCAAGACCACTTTGAGGAACATTTTTTGGTTTGGGCCTTAAAAAAAAATCTTTAAAAGTTGAAAAGTCTAGGTACATAAAATGTTTGACAGGAGGTTGGGATTCATGCACAATGTGCTTTCCAGATGAGCTATCGCCCTGTTCCCTGGTAAGACCATTCCTTTCAAAGTCCCAGTGGTCCTAGGCAGAGAAGTTTCTAGCAGCTAGGTACCTTCCATCTCAGGAGGAATGCAGGATGGCTTTGAGTGTCTGCCAATACCTACCAGAGACCCAAAATCCAGACGCAAGCCCTCTTCCTCCCATGGTTAACCTGCCTGGTATCTAGTCCCTCCCCTGGGCTGTACACAGGGTTAGCCTGTCAACACTTTGGCGAAAGTCTGTAACACAGGCTGAGCTCGCAGGCCCTCCTGCCAATGTCTTTGCATTGCAAAATGGATTTGGTCATGGAAGCCTGCCAGGGAAAGACTATTAGACAACTTTAAGAGCACACTACCATACATGGGAGAATTTAGAGTTTGTGATAGTGAGAGTTCTGGTGTTCTGAAGAAGGACAAAGCACCGTCTATGCATGGACCCTCGACCGTAAGCATCCCGCTGGACCGCCCATCCCTGGAGGCTGAGGACCGCGTCCACCCTCTGGCTACCCACATCACGGTATTCAGTGAAGATGTGGCGCTCAGCCTCAAACTCTTTCTGAAATGAGGCAGGACACAAACTGACTCGTTTAAGTGAGATAGTACCTGAAATTGCATGCATTTGTTGGACTCCCCTCATTTGTGGCTAAAACAAACCCAATAAACATCTTGCTGTTTCTCTGAAAATGTCAGTGTTGCAGCCCTGCACTAATGTCCCCACTGTGTGATCTTCCCAGAAATCTCCAATGCAGATGAGAGGCTGGAAGCGGTCCACGAGGTGCTCATGCTCCTGCCTCCTGCCCACTATGAGACCCTGCGGTACCTGATGATCCACCTCAAAAAGTAAGCCCACGCCCCTCTCCCAGATCTGCCCCTGGGGCAGGCAATGCATTAGGAAAAGTCAGCAACCTTCCTCCTGGACCCACAGAGTAGACACATTCCTTCAACGTGGGCGGTGCTGCCTCTCTGGACTGGCCGTCACTTGATCCCATGAGTGGTGGCCGCGTGCAGTCCCTGTGTCATCCCTAGGAGGAGGGGACCACAGGAACCGAAGACTTCCATGTAAGACCCATGTGTGCACCATGGGCCACTTAATAATTTGCCCCTTCAAACCAATATTCTTTAAGTGACAGTTTCACGTTTACTTAGAGAGGACTGATTTTTCTAATTTTTTTTTCTTTTTGGCGGTACCGGAGATTGTACCCAGGGGCATTCTACCTCCAAGCTATACCCCCAGCCCTATTTTTTATTCTTTATTTTGAAACAGGGTCTCGCTAAGTTGCAGAGGGCCTCACTAAGTAGCTGAGGCTGGCCTGGAACCTGTGATCCTCCAGTCTCAGCCTCCCAAGTACTGGGATTACAAGCATGCCCGGCTGATTTTCTAATTTTTGAAATTGTTTCCATGCTAAATTCACAAAAGTCATTCCTTTCCACTGGTTGAAGGCAATGTCAACAATTTTAAAATAAAAACAAATCAGAAGACTGCCTTTAAAAAAAATACCTTTCTGCCTTTCTGATTCCCAATTTTCTTTTTCAATTTCCTGAAGCACGGAGGGTCTTGGGACTTCAGCACATAATCAGCATGTAAACCCATCTGCAGGCTTCCCACATGTCTCCGTGTTTGTGTTTGTTTGGCAGGGTTACTATGAACGAGAAGGACAACTTCATGAATGCAGAGAACCTGGGGATCGTGTTTGGGCCCACCCTGATGAGGCCCCCCGAGGACAGTACCCTCACCACCCTGCATGACATGCGGTACCAAAAGCTGATTGTGCAGATCTTAATAGAAAACGAAGATGTCTTGTTCTAATCCATCAGGGAAATGCGCTGAATGGCCCCAGCCCCATCCAGAGGAATAAAAACATTTCTTACACTTGATTTGCTTTTCAAACAAGTGACAGAGTTTTCTGGACCGCAGTGGACTGCAGGGTCCAGTACTGTGTCTCATAGACACGCCCTCCTCCACGTGAGAACAGGGCGAGGGTGAGAAGAGCCCTCCCCTTGGGTCTTTTGCTGTGCCTCGTATGTATGTCTGTCTGGCTGGGAGAGTGATTAATAAATCTTTCTTTAACTTATTTAAAAAAAAAAAGAAAAACAACGTAGACCTTTAAGCTTCAGTCTTATCAGTAATCAAAGGGAACTTAATTCACAAAGGTACTTGATACAGTTATACATTTTTCCATTTATAGAAAGAAGACAATTCTATATGTTAAATGTTAAATGAAACCTATATTGTAAAATGTATTTTTATTTTAGCTGCAAGAATGGTATTTTATTTTAGCAAATAGAACTCAATGCAATGCACTGATTATCGCCCCGTGTACCCAGCCCCGCGTTCTTGCTGTGATGTCCTGGAAACGTTGACCATGTTTGCAGTATTATCTTGACATACCTCTGTCCCTTCGCAGTGCTTCTCAATGACATTTCACCTGCCACGTGTGTCCCTGCCTTTGATAAGTCTCTGCTTTTAAGCACTGGCATTCTGCTCTCGAATAGTATATGTTTATAGCAATTATAGGATGGTCTGAAACATCTAGAAATTTTTTTTCCATAAAAACTTTGTGAATTTCCAAAGTATATTTTGGAATGGGTCATAACCTTTCCATATTATAAGCGTGTACCCTAAAACATGCAAAATGTGGTCATTTTATATAAATAATTCGAGGACACTGGATGTATCTGGGCCATGTAAAAAGTCAGCACTTTCCCCCTTCTTTTTCGGCCAAACCCTCTGAATTTATATGCTATGGCAAGTTGCGTTTTTTGTCACATTCAGAATAACTGTGCAACCTTTTCTTTTCCGGTTTTGTTTTATAAACAAGCCCATTTTTTAAAAGTAAGAATGAATAGGGTTGGTTTTTACCAGATTTTTGTTCCTTTGCAAAAAGTAGCTCTGGATGGTAAATAATTTAATATGATTTTATTGCTAGAGTTCCAGCCTATTGGTAATATTTATCTTAGCATGAGCCTTTCACACCAAGATTTCTATATTTTGTAACATAGGTTAAATATTTAAAACATCAAAAGCTGTAAATCCAGATTTTTTTTTTAAATCCAACTAGAATGTCTTTTCCCCGATTGTCTGAGATGATTCATATAATTACTCACAAGTCTGTTTTGGAGTGTCCAGAAGAGAATTACTGTGTGTTAAGTGGAGAGAAAAGGGGGACACAGAGTGGTCAGACGGATGGACTCTACTCGCACCTGGGGGTCAAAATAGTCAGACCTGGTCCCTGGCTTTAGCATTCCTCTCAACTGTACAGATTTGTTTGTTGTAGCTTATGTACTTCTTGATACTGTCAAAGAATTATCTGGAAATGGTTTTATTTTGTGAAGTGAACAATACTTTGTAACTTATGATAGTTTCAATGGAAGCAGAAGCATTACATGTATTAAATTCTTCTGTCTATCGTTCTGGAGCCTGTTCAGGGAAGTGGTGTCCAGGGAGGTGTGTGGGGGGTGGATCCTTGAAGTCTGGCTCTCAGATAGATTTGGCGGTAGGTTTTCCATCACTAACAAGGAGAAAGAGAAGCAGCTCATGGAGTCCCCACCTCGCTCACCCCCTCCTCCTGCTCCAGCTTCCAGGTAAGATCCTGTTGCTCCACTTTCCTTTTCTGGAAGACCCTTTGCACTTGTGCCCGCCACAGAGAGGTAGCATTTGGAGGGAATCTGCCAGGCCACTGAGGAAAGCAGAACAAGAATTATGTTATCAGAAAGCCCCTCGATGGAATTCTTTTTTGTTTGTTTGTTTTTTGTTTTTTGCGGTACTGGGGATTGAACCCAGGGGCATTCTACCTCCGAGCTACACCCCCAGCCCTATTTTTTAATTCTTTATTTTCTTGAAACAGGGTCTCACTAAGTTGCAGAGGGCCTCACTAAGTAGCTGAGGCTGGCCGTGAATGCGGATCCTCCTGTCTCAACCTCCCAAGTACTGGGATTACAAGCGTGCGCCACCATGCCGGCCCCTCGATGGAATTCTAAGGCCACCTGTGACCAGTTACAGATGAATAACCTTGGGAATGAATTTGCTCCTCCAAAAAATTAAGGCCAACATTCCGAGTGTAGCATCTTAAGTGATGATCTAGAGCGATCAGTAACCGTTATTTCTCATTGTTATTTTGAGTGATGACTCAGAAGGGACAGGGTAGCATGTGGGGGCGCGGATGGGAGGAGAGTGAGAGGGAAAGGATTTGCCCCAGGTTATATCTGAGTCCCATCAAGACTACGGGATATTATGGCAAGCTCCCTTTCTCAAATGCGATTCCAGCACTCGATCCCTCAGCCTGGCTTTCCTCTGAAACCTGCTGGCCATGCCTATCTCTCTCACCATCTGGCCTCTCTTACCTGGCTTGAAATTCCTGGCACTGGAAAAATCATAAACCATAAAGGAAGCAGCACTGCTTCCTGGGCCCACTGTTAAATTGTCCACACCGGAGCTATGGGAGGCGGGACAGGGCGGGGTGAGGGGAGAAGACCCCCCTCTTTCTACCATTAATATCACCTGATGTTTCGGATCACCTAGTCTTGACAGCTGGGAGGGGCCAGCACAGGAAGCAAGAAGACATCCTGGAAGGATGAAGAGAGGAGAGGGGGCCGAGGGAGCCGTGAAAAGAGCCTTGGAAAGAGACAACACCGCACAGAGAAAGGGTGACTGGGCTGCCCTGACTCTACCGAAAACCCCCGTCTGGTGGCTTATAAATCCCCAACTCCTGTCAATCCCCAGTTCATAGTCATTTTAAAAATGTAATGTTCATTTGTGTGTGTGTGTGGAACTAGGGATTGAACCCAGGGGCATTCTACCTCTGAGCTACACCCCCAGCCCTATTTTTATTCTTTATTTTGAAACAGGGTCTTACTAAGTTGCAGAGGGCCTCACTAAGTAGCTGAGGCCAGCCGCGAACCCGGATCCTCCTATCCAACCTCCCAAGTACTGGAATTACAAGTGTGTGCCACCACACCTGGCTCATTCATCCATTTTTAACAAATATCTGTCAAGTATTTATTAATGGGCCAGACACTGAATATTTGGGGGCAAAGAAAAGGCTCATTGCATGGGAAGAATTAAATAATTTTAGTATGGCTAGAGAGGGGAAGCTAGTCATATTAGTGGCTTTGAACTCATATAAGGGGAATAAGAGCTACTGAGGTTTTCTTTTTAAATATACTTTTAATTGTGGAATGATTTTATATTTAGCAGGAGAGTTGCAAAGATACTGCAGAGAGTTCCTATAGACCCTTAAGCAGTTTACCCTGATGCTAACATCTTACATAACCACAGTACATCTGCCAAAACTAAGAAACCAGCATTGACACATTAAAAACTCCAGACTTGCCGGGCGTGGTGAAGCACGCCTGTAATCCCTGTAGTTGGGAGGCTGAGAGAGGAGGATCGCAGGTTCAAGGACAGCCTCAGCAAGTAATGAGACTTGCATCAACCTAGCGAGACCCTGTTTCCAAATAAGAAATAAAATCAGGCTGGGGTGTAGCTCAAAGGTAGAATGCCTCTGGGTTCAATCCCCAGTACCACCAAAAAAAAAAAAACAAAAAAAAAAACAAAAAAAACCTCCAGACCGTCATTGGATTCCATGGATGTTTCTACTAATGTCTTCTTTCTGCTCCAGGACACAGTCCAATGCAGTACTTTGAATTTAGCGTGAATGGGCATTGAGGGGCGGATGCTACAATCTGATTTACACTTTTAAAAGATGGCTTGCTTGATTGTGGATGCATCAGAGAACACGTGGACAGGTGGGGAGTAGTGAGTGTAAGTGCAGGGAGTCAGATGTTGAGTGTTGTAAATTAAGACAGACTGTGGTAGCCAGGATTAGGTAGCTAGACAGAAATAGAACTAGGTTATACGTAGAAGAGAGAGTTGGAAAGATTTTGTTATAGATGGGACTGAAGAATCCAGGATGTATCCCAGATTGCTTAATTTGGCAACTTCGCAATATTTACTGAAATGAAGGACATACACAGGAACTAGAGGTTATTGGGAAGAGGTAGGAGAAGTAGGAGAGGTTGGGTGTGAAGAAATGGAGATGCCCGTGAAATTCCACGAGCATTTCACGAGCAATTGCGTCAACAGACCTGAGCTGGAGATCTGGATTCAGGAGGGACTCAGTGGAGAAAATAATTACAAACATAGGATGGAGGGCAGAACAGAGGATGTAAGAGTAGAGGCGCAAACCTGACCAGGAAGCTGTTAGAGGCGATGACTGCTTGGCTTGGTTCACAGCAGAAGGAATAGAGAAGTTACGCGAATGTGAGAGTTATTTAGAAGGTTATCAGGACTTACCAATGTGCTGCCAGCATTAAAAGGAAGGAAAGAGTCACAGATGATACCCATATTGCTGGGTATTTTTTTTTATAACAAAGTGGATATTGAGGAAGATAAGAGACGAGAGGAAGAAGAGCAAAGCCAGGAGGGAGAAGTCAGGTTCTGTCTGCGTGATGAGCTACGGCGCCAGTGGTTCACCCAGGTGGAAATGTCTGGTCAATGGGTGGAGCTCCAGAGAGAAGGATGAGCTGACAGACAGTGTGATCAACCAAAGAAAGAACCAAGAAGAGGGTTCCAGGTAAGGACAAAATCGAAGAAATAGGCAAAGCCGGGAAACTCTGTGGGAAGACCAGGAAGGGCCAGAGGAGGCGGCACAGTCAGGAGTGTGCAGTGGGGACCAGGGAAGGTGGGACTTGAGGGATGGGGTGGCCACCAGAGCAAGCGCTGCCCAAAGGTCGGAAGATGCCGAGTTCCCTGCGGATGTGGCAACTCGGGAGTCACTGGGAACTTAGCAAGAGCACTTCGGTGGGGATGGGGAGGAGAAAGGTGGAGTGCTGGACCATAAAGGAGGGAAGCGGGTGAGGAAAGAAGATAAGACCTGCAGTCAGCCAGGCATGGTGGTGCACGCTTGTGATCCCAGTACTTGGGTAGCCGAGACAGGAGGATCGCAGGTTCAAAGCCAGCCTTGGCAACTTAGCGAGGCTCTCAGCAACCTAGTGAGACCCTGTTTCCAAATAAGAAATAAAAAATCATGCTGGGGATGTAGCTTGGAGGTAGAATGCCTCTGGGCTCAATCTCCAGCACCAAAAAAAAAAAAACCCTGCAGTCAAGCTGGGCGTGGTGGCACACGCCTATAATCCCAGTACTTGGGAGGCTGAGACAGAAGGATCTTAGGTTTGAGGCCAGCCTCCGCAATGTAGCAAGATGCTCAGCAACCTAGCAAGACCCTGTTTCATAAAAAGCAAAAAATAAAAAAGGGCTGGGGGTGTAGCTCAGAGGTTGAATAGAATGGCCCGGTGTTCAATCCCCAGTACCACACACACACACACACACACACACACACAACAAATTAAAACAAAACACTGCAGTCTAAGAAAAAGACAAAGCTCTCCCTTCAATGACTTATCAACCTCATGTATAATAAAGCATCTGTCAGGGCAAATTTTTTCATTGTCCCACAAAAAAAAAATTGTAACCTTCTCATATTCTCTTCAGTAACTATGTGCTTCACAGTTTTCTTAGAGAGTTAAAGAGCTTGTATTAGAACATGTTTTGGGGCACTGGAGACACCAAGGATGAGACCTGTTTCCCAACATCCTAATCTGTTAAATGAGTATGATCTTGCTGTTTTCCAGTTCCATAGTCTGAAAATGGATATAATAACAGAATAGCTGCCCTCCTGGCCTCCCCGGAGTTTTCCTAAGGGTCAGCTGAGATCCTGAATGTGAAAACTCAAAGCTCACTGTGAACCACATAGCAACACATGCATTTAATTATTATACACAGACCTGTTCTCCCCAAGCCAATTCCCTGTCTGGGGGGAACAAGCCAAGGTTAGCCCATGAGTTGGCTCACCACTTCACCCTGCCATATCCCTGGCACCCTGCCTCGCACACAGTAGGCACCCCAAGAAAAATGTCCCATTTGGGTGCAATGGAGGAGAGGGGATTCTAGAAGTAGGACAATCTAGAAATGCACATGGACTCTTGTCCATCATTTGGAGCTGTGCCTAATACCAAACCCTTCAATTATTGAAGGTTTCTGCTTAAATTGGGGCTTTTCCTTTGCAACTGAACCTCATTAACTCACGCAGTCTTCACTGTATTCTTTTGTTATCCAGTAGGAATGAGTAAGCCTCAAAAAACTCAGTTTAAAGAATATAAAGATTTATGTCTGTAGTTTGATTACAAATTACACTGAAAATGGAGTGAGATTGAGTTAGAATCTAGTGCAATGTAGACAGGAGAAGGTCAGGGGCCGGGTCCACACAGCCACCTTTTAAATATCAGTTCTAAGCCAGGCGTGGTGGCACATGCTTGTAATCCCAGTACTTGGGAGGCTGAGACAGGAGGATTGCAGGTTCGCGGCCAGCCTCAGCAACTTAGTGAGGCCCTGTTTCAAAACAAAGAGTAAAAAATTGGGCTGGGGGTGGAACTCAGAGGTAGAATGCCCCTGGGTTCAATCCCCAGTAGCATACACAAAAAGTAAAAAAATAAATCTCAGTTCTATCACTTTTTAATTGTGTGGCTTTGGGAAAGTTACTTACCTTTCCAAACCTCTGTCTCCTTGCCATGAAAATGAACTAATAACAGTCCTTAGTCCATGAAGTTATTGTGAGGCTTAAGATAATCTATGGACAACGCTCAGTACAGAGTTCAGGGCTCTGAGTAAGCAGGCGATGCTTTTCTAAGATACTCACAGCTTGGGGAGATATGTGTGGGAATACTTCAACCATGAGCAGCCCATCCTTGAAGGTACAAGGCACTATCGCTTTTTGCTACCTAGCAAATAAAGTTATGGGGATTTTAGCAGTGTACTGCCTGGTGAGCTTTGGAGACCTAGCCACCCTGTCCCATGCAGAGGGACACAGCGGAAAGACAGCAAGGCGTCCCTACAAGAGCTCAGGGTTTAGAGCCACAAGGCTTGGCTTAGTCACAGATCAAGGCTTTCAACATTTCTAAGCTTCAGGTTTCTCCCTTTTGAAACATGAAAATCAATGCCTCCCTTATCAACCACCAGCCTCGTGAGATTAGTGCTGAGGCCGATGGCATGGGGGAAGGAACAGAGCCCCATCACACCCCTCACACCCAGCACCACTCTCTCCCCATCTTTGGCTCCTCGGTCCATTCTCCCTCTGCAACGCACAAGACCCTGGTACAAGTGTGTCTCCAAAGACGCTTCTTGCCCTACTTCCTCCTGGGCAGTCGCGTCCACTCTGGCTTCAGATGCTATCTGTTGACAAATCCGAATTATCCCCAAGACTCAATAAGCTACCTGATGTCCCATAACAAATCACTTCTGCTGAAACTGGACTGTGATCTATGTACTCACAGCCAAGGTAGCTGATGGACCCTCCCTCGGCTCACCAGTAATAAAACACCAGTGGTGTTTTATTCCTTTTTTTTTTTTTTTTGGTACTAGGGATTGAACCCAGGGGCACTCTACCTCTGAGATGTACACCTCATCCCTTTTTATTATTTATTTTATTTTATTTTTAAATAGGGTCTCGCTAAGTTGCTGAGGCTGACCTCCAACTTGCAATACCCCTGTCTCTGACTCCCAGGTACTGGGATTACAGGTATGCGCCATCACACCCAGCTGAAATCTCTTAAGATAATCTTTAGCTTGTATTTTCTCCTTTGCCCTTTGAACACAGTATGTTACATAAATAGATGTCTTAAAGCTAAGCAACATTTGTATTCCTGGAAAAAAATATTTATTCCATCATATGTTGTGTTTTGTGGGGTTTTTTTTGGCACAGTACTGGGGATTGAACCCAGTGGCGTTCTACCTCCAAGCTACACCCCCGGCCCTATTTTTTATCCTTTATTTTGAAAGAATCATGTGTCTAGCTCTTCCTCTTTTTTTTAATTTTACATCATGGCTGGGGATGTAGCTTAGTGATAGAGCATTTGCGAAGTCAAATCTTTTTTTACATCGCTTCGTGTATGAAATCAGTCTGTGGTTACAGAGTCACATGGCTTTCTCTGAAAGTGTGAATAAAATTGGTGAAGTAGTTAGTATTAGGTTCAGCTACAAGTATCAGGAAACCCAAATTGCAATAAATTGAACAAAATAGATGTTTCCTTCTGTCTCACGTAAGATTTCCAATGGGAATCCCAGGAGGGGTGCAGGTTCGAATCTAACCTCAGCAATTTAGCAAGACCCTTGGCAACTTAGTTGAGACCCTGTTTCAAAAAAAAAATTTTAATAATATAAAATAGGGCTGGGGGTGTAGCCGTACCACAAAAAAGTAAAATGAAATATTTAATGAACAGTTTAAACAGAGGATTGACCTTTCGTAAAGAGGTAGAATTGAGAGAATGAACCAGAAAAAGTAAGATAGAGGAATCTAACAGAGGGAAAGAATAAGATATGGGACACACACACACACACGCACACACACACACATACACACACACACGGGGGGGGCGGGGCCTCAAGGGGAGGTTAAAGGACTTTCCAGAATAAGGGTAAAAGGAGAGCCCAGTAGGACAGCTGGGTACCAGGCATGGAGGACAAATAGCCTAGACTAGACCCATGTGACTTAAGGGACAGACACAGAGGACTGCCACCACCAAGCCTTCTGCTTCTCCACCTGATGACATGCTCTTCTAAAAACAGGTGAGTCCACCAAGAGAGGGGAGGCTTGAAATCCAGGAAGCAGGGATCCAGCCCAAGGAGTCCCTGGGCTGGTGTGTCACCAGACAGAACTCATCTGTAGGAAAGGAGGTGTCCAGGAGCGATGCGACCAAGGAAACCAAGATGGAACACATATACTGTTGATGTCACGTGACTTAGAGAAAGTAAACCAAGAAGCCATTGGAAGGTGTAGAAGAATAAGAAATAGGAGCAAAGATACACTGAAAAACATGTCTATTGTTAATTTCAGGAAAAGAAACAAAATGAGATAGTAAAAGTACATCTGTACTCCACAATGTTTAACCCGAACAATATTTACATAAGCACAAGAGTATAAACAGGGAATCGGCGATTAAGCAAACCTGTCATTTAATATCCACTACTGGGAATATGGGAGCGGGGAAGCGAAAGTCATGGTGGCATAAGAGAACTAGATCCTTAAACGCATACCAGGAACTTTACAGGATATCTAATGTCAGTAGATCAAAAGAAAGCATAATACCCATGTTATTTAGAAATACAGAGAGCTGGAAATGCCAGAAATAAAAAGCCAAAATTGTTGGAAGTGGTGGGGGAAAGAGGACTGAGAGAAGGAATAAGGTAAGAAACTCCTGTACTTTCCTATAAGTCCTTTAATAACATTTGACTCAGCCGGGCACGGTGGCACATGCCTATAATCCCAGTACTTGGGAGGCTGAGGCAGGAGGATTGCAGGTTTGAGGCCAGCAGAGACCCCATTTCAAAATAAAAAAAAAAATAAAATAGGGCTGTCAGTGTGGCTCAGAGATAGAATGCCCCTGGGTTCAATCCCCAGTACAAAACAAAACGAAACAAAAAGACGCTTAAATTTACATGCATATGCTACTTTAATAAAATTTAAAATTTTTGCAAAAAGCAGTGCCATCTTGTCTGAAATAGCAAAGATGTGATGCTCTTGCTCTTCCCCTTCTCTGGTGTGATTCAGCGATGCAGGTTATATGTTGCGATCCCAGGAATTAATGAAACAGCACATATCGGGCGTCTTCTCTGGCTTGTGCCCTTAGACACAGTCTGGTAGTGACCTTACTTCTGAGGACGGTGTCTTGCAACATGTTGATCCTTTTCTTGTAGCATTGCTTTCTGGCTTAACTGAACACATTTCCTCTTTTAACTCCAAGTAATGCAATTTTGGTGCCAAAGGATGAAGAACATTCTTGAATCACATACGGAAAACTTTGGCTTGATTTGATTTTGTCATTAAGTATGTTCCTGAAAACAGGATTCAAAGCAAATTGTTGTATATGAAATATAACAGCATATTGTATAATAAATTTTTTTGCGGTACTGGGGATCGAACCCAGAGGCATTCTACCTCTGAGCTACACCCCCCAGCCCTATTTTTTATTCTTCATTTTGAAACAGGGCCTCACTGAGTTGCTGAGGCTCTCACTAAGTAGCTGAGGCTGGCCGTGAACCTGCGATCCTTCTATCTCAGCCTCCCAAGTACTGAGATTACAAGCATGCACCACCACTCCCGGCTACAATGAACATTGTGTTCTTGGGGAGGGGGAACAGGCCCCATCCAACAATATTAACAGTGCTTTCCTGGACTTGGTATCATTACCTTCAAAGAACACTCAGAACTGGTTGATTGGTAGAGTCTGTTCACATCATTTCCTCACGCAGCCAATGGAAGAAGTTAGTCAAGGAGAAACACACATTTATTGAGTGTCTATTATGTGGCCAGAACTGTGCTAGGGACTTTATTAAATGTATTATCTGTTAATCCTGGCAACACCCAGAGAAGTGGATAGAATTGTTCCCACCAGAGCCTAGACATTAATTTTCCCAGAGCCACACGGCTCGTCATTCAAACCAACCATCAACCAGAAATGCATAATTACAAGCCCCAGCATGACTCTGAGCTCCATTCTGGTGCTCTGTGACAGAGCTCAGCGCGTGCAGTCACGGATGATGTAGCATTGTTTTAAGTGGTAAACGATGAATGATCTAATTAGACCTATTTAAGCATGACTCTCTTGTGATGCAATAGTCTTGATGCCAGCAACATTGACTGATCTAATCTAAATGGCAATAGATTTAGATAGCCATATCCGAAGAACGCTGTATTAGAGACAAAGGAACTCAAACTGAATCCAAACAACTTCACCTCTTATGTCCTGTGACCTTGAGAAAATTATTTTAAGATAAATCTACGAGACTGATAGCACGCATCTCTCAGAGTGACCCTGCACACTAAACTGACAAGAGCCCACAGTAAGAATTCAACATTTACTACCATTGCAGAGAATGTATGGCTGCAGCCGAGGCAGTTCTTATGATGTAAATAAAATTACATCAAATGCATAAGCCTGAATGTTCCCAGACCAGAAGGGTGTCTCTGAGATTTACCTGTGTTTGCACAGAGCAGAAATGAGCGCCTCAAACTTTGCTGCTGGGCCCCTGACAGCCTGTGACTTAGGAAAGCAGCTATTCAGCTATTTCTTTCTTACTTACTTACTGGGGTTTTTTTGTTTGTTTGTTTTGGTACTGGGTATTGGCATTGAACCCAAGGACATTGTACCTCTGGGCTACACCCCAGCCCTATTTTTTATTTATTTATTTATTTATTTATTTACTTACTTACTTACTTAATTTTGAAATAGGGTCTAAGTTGCTGAGGGTCTTACTAAGTTGCTGGCCTCGAACCTTCGATCCTCCCATCTCAGCCTCCCAAGTACTGGGATTACAGGCGTGCCCCATCAAGCCAGGCAAAGGCAACTATTTCTTAAGTCCTGCCAGCGCTGTTAAGTTTGACAGTGGCCTTGAAAAAGGTTAGGGAACCACAAGAACCCTTCCTGCATCGTGTTACCCATTCATCAGATAGCCGCCTTCTACCTGTGCTCCTGTGACGTCAAGGGCTGGCACATCAACCAACCACAAAAGAGAAAGTATAACCTGGCAAATGGAGCATAGCAAAATGGAGACTCCGAAAGGGAGATCAACAACAGCAGATTGCAGGTCACCTCTTCAAGGAGCGAGGCCACCCCAGCCTGACCTGAATCAGGTGACCAGCTACAGAACATTGCCTGGGATGACAGCACATGACTTCTACTTACGTCTATGATTTTCTAACAATTACCTTTGTTTCCTAAGAGTCCGGATGCCTTCTGGAACCTTGTTCCAGGATTTAATGTCCTTCATCTTATTTATTCCCAAGCGCAGGATTTAATCAAATCTCAGCAGCCATCCTCTGCAATTACATTATTCCACCCCCTCTGCACCCCACCAGTGAACTCCATCTCTTTTCAAAGGGTATTTCAACATGACTGTGTTCTTCTAGTATGCTAACAACAAAAACAAAAACTTACCAGATAGAGCTGGGTGCGGTGGCACACACCTGTAATCCCAGTACTTGGGAGGCTGAGACAGGAGGATGACAAATTTGAGGCCAGCCTCAACAACATAGGGAGGCCTCAGTAACTTGGTGAGACCCTTTTTCAAAATTAAAATAATAGGATTGAGGCTGTGGCTCAGAGGTAGAACATCCCTGGGTTCAATTTCCAGTAACACACACATACACACACACACATACACACACACAAAAAAAACTAACCAGATACTTTTTTTTTTTGGCGGTACCAGGGATTGAACCCGGGGCATTCTACCTCTGAGCTACATCCCCAGCCCTATTTTTTATTTTTTATTTTGAAACAGGGTCTCACTAAGTTGCGGAGGGCCTCACTAAGTAGCTGAGGCTGGCTGCGAACCCGGATTCTCCGGTCTCAGCCTCCCAAGTACTGGGATTACAAGCATGCGCCACCACGCCCAGCTTACCAGATACTTTGATCTATCTACTATGCTTGTATGTCAGAATTGAAGAAAATCAAGCTATTGCTACGTGGAATGGCAAATCTGAATTGCACACCGTTGCCACTTTTATTGCATTTCTTTTGACAAGTCGGTCATATTATAATCAAAGCACTCATCTCTCTGCATTCTGTGGTAACCCATTTGATAATACTGAGAACTTCTGTTACTGGGCACCATGCCAGGCACTAAAGACCCATCAGGGTCATGTCTTAGTGTTCATGGAGAGATACAGCATAGTGATTAGTTATGTTCCTGGACTCTGAAACCAGTCTTCCTGAGATCAAATGCTGGCTCTGATACTGACCAGCTCTGTGATCTCAGAAAAGTAACTTCAGTTCCTAGCACCTCAGTTTCTTGATCTATTTTTTTTTTTTTTTTGGTACTGGGGATTGAACCCAGGGGTGTTCTCCCTCTAAGCTACAACCTGAACCCTATTCTATTTTTCCTATTTTGGAACAGGGTCTCACTAAGTGGCTAAGGGCCACACTAAGTTGCTGAGGCTAGCCTCTAACCTACGATCCTCCTGTCTCAGCTTCCCAAGTACTGGGATTACAGGCATGTGCCACCAATGCCTGTCCAGTTTCTTGATCTATAATAATAATACTGTCTGTTTCATGGGGCCTTCATGGGGATTAAATGGGTTAATATTTATACTATGTTCATTAGGTTTTTTTTAAAGTGCCAGGGTTCTAAGTTTTTATATATCTTTTTATATATACTTTTATTGGTACATTATTTTCATTAGGTTTATGCAGCTTATCATGGAAATGTTGTTTATCCTAAGTACAGGGGGCACCGCTGTAGGGTGGTGAGCACGGATGTCACTGTTCAGTGGGTGCTCCGGGTACTGTCTGGATACAGGAAGAAGGGCAGAGGAGGAGAGAGGGTTTCCGGTCAGGTTTTCTTTGCAGTTCCAATGGAAAGATGATGGAAGTTTCGACTGTGGAGGAGCAATGGAACCGGAGGACGATGCATGCATCCCAGAAGCTTCTCAGAGATAAAGCCAACAGGCTTTGAGAGATGCTGGATGGGGGAGTGAGCGGAAGCAGGTGCTGAGCAGGCTGCTGCTGTAGACGGAATGTGTCTATCTGCCCAAAGCGCCTCTGTCGAAACCTAACCCACAACGCAGTGGTATTTGAAGGTGGGGCCTTTGGAAGACGATCGGGTCTTGAGGACTGAGTCCTCCTCGGTAGGATCGGTGCCCTAATAAAGAGACCCCAGGGAGCTCCCCCACCCCTTCTACCATATGGGGACATGGCACAAAGAGGCCATCTATGATTCAGAAAGTTCACCAGACACCAAATCTGGTGGCACGTGGATCCTGGACTTCCTAGCTTCCAGAACTACAAGAAAATTTCTGTTACTCAGAGACCAACTCATCTGCCGTATTTCATTACAGCAGCTCACGTAGACAACAGACACCTTGGTCTTTGGTTTGCACAGCTGCATAGATGAGGAGCCAATCACCCAGACAGAGAGGACTCTGCAATGAGGGCAATGAGCGGAGTGGGAGGTGGTTGGGAGGTGGGTTATACACTTACTTAGCTTGATGTAGCCTGAAGATGGCCCAGCAGAGATATCAAGGAACACAGTAAATCCTCAGCTCAAGTTCAGGAGAGAAGTCTGAACTAAAGATACAATTTCCAAGAGTCAGGCTCCAATAAATGGTACCCAAAGCCGCGGGCACAGCATAAGATGACCGGAGGAGGACTGAGGGCCGAGCCTCAAGAAATGTAGTATCATGGCACACCTAGAAGCACAAGCTGTGAAGTCAGACGGCTCATTTCAGATCCTGGTTCTACCACCACCAATGGTTTTGCTCCAGGCACCATGGTATTCAGAATAGCCAGTAGTTGCTATGAGTATTAAGTGAAATGAGACTTGGAGAGCACCGATCCTATCAGTCTCCTAGCTCAAAAACATCAGCTTGTATCGATAATATCAATGGGGAAAAAAGAGGATGAGCTGGCAAGGGAGGGAAGGAAAGAGCAGCCACTGAGAAAAGGAGGAAAACTCGGAACAGTGAATGTGGTAAGGAGTTGTCAACAGTGTTGATGTTCCAGGGCGTCGAAGAGATGAAGACTGACAAGTGTCTTCGAAATCCAGGGGCCTCTGAGAAGCTGTCTCAGTGGAAGTGGTGGATACCAGCTTGGAGTGAGTGTGAGTGAGAAGAGGTGTTATCTACTGCAAGTGTAGACAACACATCTGAGAGCCAGGCTAACAAGAAGGAGGTCCCAGTGAGAAGAGAAGAGAGCTGTCACTGGAAGGAAGACGACCCACAGATACGTGGATACACACTGCATTCCTGCAGAATGGCTGGCTGGGGAGGGAGCGCGTCTGGGTCACCGGTACTCTTTACCAAGAAACTGCATGAGTGGGGTGAGCAGAGAGTCTGATGACTTCAACCTATGAGACTTAAGATCATAAGACACACGGTAAGGAGTTAATGAGACTGAGGGACGAGGCGCGCAGGCCAGAGGAACAGGCTGATGTGGACTGAACTGTGCCGAGGGCTTGCACGGGACAAGCCAACCCTGCTTAGGCCAGTGCTCCAGGGAAATGTGTAAAACTGAAATGATTAGAAGGATTTTGATTATAAGTGTGTGTGTGTGTGTGTGTGTGTGTGTGTGTGTGTGTATTTTTACTGGGGAATTGAACCCAGGGGCATTCTACCTCTGAGCTACACCCCCAGCCCCATTTTATTTTTTATTTTGAAACTTGCTAAGTTGCTGTTACCGTGCTCTGGCCTCGAACCTGCGATCCTCCTGTCTCCCAAATACTAGGATTCCAGGCATGCGCCACTGTGCCCAACTTCTGTGACTATAATTTTTGAACTTGTAGATATGCTGTAACAAGTGGATTCCAATTTCTTCCGGGGTGCAGGCCCACTGTCTAAAAGTTTATAAAACTAAATCCAACCAGATGTGAATACACAGAAAGGACAAATGGAAGACTGAGCTACCAGCACGTTGATGACGAGAAAGGAAAAGAACAGGGGAGATACATATCTAATGATCAAAGGATGCTCATGTCCATTATAAAAAAGGAATAAAGGAAAGTGGGGGGGAGGCAGGGAATAAAGAAAGAGTAAACGTGAAATAGGAGGCGAAAGAATGAAAGGGGTAATTCCAAAACACAACCATGGCTATCTCTGGGTGAAAAGAACATATGTGATTTTCATTTTCTTCATTTAATTAGCTATATTTCTTAAATATTTTCGTTGTTTTCCACTGTAGATGCTTAAAAGTAGGAGAGTCCGCTTCCCAGCCTCTCATGAAATGTCAGGATTGCTAGGATGGCAAGTGTCGGGTCTGACCTCTAAAATTCTGATTTTAATTCCTAGTATCCAATGCTTGCCTTCCAAAAATGTATTCTTTATTATCTTCGAGTGTGATCATTCATTTCACTTAAAGGTATATCTGAAACAGCAGCAATTTAATTTTAAAACAGAAAAAGAAAAAAGTGCCCTTACTTACTTAAATTATCAGCATGTTTTTTAAAGATTAAAAATGACAAGATTAAAATATCAACAAGTGTAAGCAATATCCAGTCTAAGCATATTTAATTACCATAACATTAAGAGTTATCTACTATTAATTAGATAGATAAATCAACTTTTTTTTTTTTTTGCGTTACCGGGGATTGAACCCAGGGGTGTTCTACCTCCGCGCTACACCCACGGCCCTATTTTTTTATACTTTATTTTGAAACCGGTCTCACAAAGTTGCGGAGGGCCTCATTAGGTAGAGAGAGAGCGCAAGAGTGAGAGTTGAGGCTGGCCACAAACCCAGATCCTCCGGTCTCCGCCTCCCAAAGTACTGGGATTACAAGCGTGCGCCACCACGCCCGGCTAATAAATCAACTTTTAAGTGCATCTCCGCTGTATGATATCCCACCGAACAACACAGAACTGTAGAACCAAACCAAGTCCTCCTTACAGAACCTGGGTCAACAGCTACAGAACAATAACTGCATTATTCATTTATTTATTTGATACTGGGGATGGAACAGAGGGGCATCTTACCTGCAAACTACACCCTGGCCTTTTATATTTTTTATTTTGAAACAGGGTCTCACTAGGTTGCTGAGGGTCTTGCTAAGTTGCTGAGGCTGGCCTTGAACCTGTGATCCTCCTGTCTCAGCCTCCCACATACTGAGATTACAGGCATGTGCCACTGCACCTGGCAATAACTACATTTTAACACGTGTGTGTGTGTGTGTGTAAGCCTGTATGTGTGTATGTATTAATTTGCCATAAAGAATTTATGAAAAAAATTATAAATTAAAATAGGTCTAGATGCAAAAAATAGAGGAAATAAGTCTTAATTGGTTTGATTTACAACTCTGTCCATAACATTTGAATTACTTTGATGTCTCAGATGATCTGACAGCCCTCTCCTTCTGGACATGCCCCTCACTCACCCACGCACCACACACTTTCTTTTATCTAGTCGGTCCCTTAACTCTAAGCCTTTTCAATGGAAGGGCCTTATTTTATAGATGCTTTCTTTGCCTCTAAAAACTTTTCCTCCCATCCAAGTACTAACCAGGCCTGACGCTGCTTAGCTTCCAAGATCAGAGGAGATTGGGTGCGGTCAGCCAGGCATGGTGCCACATGCCTGTAATCCCAGTATTTGGGAGGCTGAGTCAGGAGGATTGCAGGTTCGAGGACAGCCCCAGCAAGCAAGCAGTGAGACTCTCATCAACCTAGCAAGACCCTGTTTCAAAATAAAAATAAAATTGGACTGGGGGTTTAGCTCAGAGGCAGAATGACCCTGGGTTTAATCCCCAGTACAAAAAAAAAAAAAATCTTTTCCTCACTAAATCCCCCATCTTTTGTGAAAAGGTTTTGGGATTGGTCCAAAAAATGTAGCCACAGTACTTTTTTCTCTTTTTTGAGCAACAGCATATTTTCTTGGAACTATAATAGTCTGTATTGAGTAGGAATGTATTTGGCTGCAAGTAACTGGAAATTGTGTTTAAATCTGTGACAGTTGTATCACTGAATTAGAAGTCTGGAGGCTGTGGCTCCAAGTTCTTCCAGGGGCTCACTGGTAGCATCAAGGAGCACGATACTTCCCACACTCCCCTGCTATCCTTAGCATGCTGCCTTTCATTCTCTTGGCCTCCCTGTTGCAAAATGGCTGCTACAACACCAGATATCACATCCTTGTGCTGTGCTTAAATGCAAGAATCAAGGGTATAGGAAAAGTTGTTCTTTGGAGGTGCTGCCTTTCTTTGAGGAAGAAGCATTTCCTAAAGTTTTCCTTACAGCCCCATGGACCAAACCCTGATCGCACAACCACTGCTATTTTCAAGGAAAGTTGCAAAAGTATCTCTCTTGTTAAGCTTCCAGTTAAACTCAGTCTCCGCTTTTGTATGAATTAAATGAAATAGTATCCTGTTGATTGCACCGCCAATACTTCTTTGCATTCATCGAATTATCTTCAAGCCTTACTACCACCAGTGTCCTACAAGCCATCAGAATAACCCACATGAATCATTCCAGCAGTTTCTAACTGGTATCTCTCCAGCCCTGTCTTGTGCCCCTTCCATCTGTTCTTAACATGGCTACAGTGAAACATAACCATAGATCTCATCATGTTACCTCTGCAATGAGTTTTGATCTGCATGGTCCAGTCACACACAGCTTTCCAGCCTCATTTCTGGGAGCCCTACAGCCCTCTCTTAGCAGCCAGATCACATGGGCCTGCTTTCTGCACTTCAAACATCCCAAGCTCCTTCCCCAGTGGGCGGGCCAAGGCTTCTGCACATGCTGTTCCCTGGAGAATCTCACCCCTTCCCTACTTCAGCTCAGTGCTCCTGGGCTCGGGGTCTCTACTGTAATGTCTTCCCTGCATGCAGGGGTTACTTGCAAAGTGGTGCCATTCAATCAATGAAAAGTAACAGAAACAGTCAAAGTTGGTGGCTGTAAGTGGGGTGTGAGATGAAAGAGAATCCAATTTTTATTTCAAGAGCTGGCAGAGGATCATTTGTTGAAAATCACAGTAGATGAAGAGCCATTTGGCGGTACTGATTTTCTTTTCCTAAATATCTTCATTTGTCCCCCCTGGTCAACAATGTAGCCACCCAGCTCCATAACTTCCTAGTGACAATAACAGCTAGACAAGGGCCTTCCTCAGATTCCTTTCTTCAAGTGCAAAGTATGGCAATATACCCAACTGTCCCATCCTCCCCTTGAGGTTGGAGGCCTGTGTTCTATGCTATGATTGAATGTTTGCACTTTAAAAAGAATCCCAAGAGATCCATGAAGACACATTGTGTTCAAATGCACAGTGCTGTGCATATAAAAATCCAAGGAACCCCAAACTAAGAATTAATTATATAAACTATTCAAATTAATCCCATGAAGTATTTATATTTTCCTCTTCTTTCACATAGTGAAATACTCCATTGCATCTCTTTCTACTAATTCCATATTGCAAGCTATTTGAGTTAGGCATCATGTCTCACTACTTTTGTACTGCAAAAAGTCCTAAGAAGATACATAGACAACCGTCACTGCACGGACAGTCTTTCAGAGGAGTTATGCTTGTGTGTATATGAGCTCAAGGAACAGCAAAATAGTTATTCGACAAAGAAGACCATCCTGCAAGATGAAGCAAGCTGCGTTTCTGCCTTCATTAGCAAAAAAAAAAAAAAAAAAAAAAATCCTATGTCAACACCTTTCTGTTCAACTACCAACAGTGCTGATACGTGACCAGGAGCAAAAACATCCTGACACTTAAGGCAGTCCACGGTTAGCTTCCCTGGGGCGGATTTACACTTCCCTGGGTCTGTGGCTGCCCTGGACCGCCGAACCTAGAGGGATATTCACTTTCTCAATGAATCGTGTTAAGCGCCAAGCTGCAGACCTCCTCGCAAGCTGGAGTCAGACCTCCAGGGTCCCAACCCGGCTCTGTCACGCATCAGCAGGCGACCCTGGGCGCCCATTTAACCTTCATGCGCCGGGGTTTCCGTGCCTGTCAAAGGAGGATAATAATAGTACCTACCTCCTAGGGTTGCTATGAGGCAGAAACGAGTTAATCCACAGCGAGCGCTTGGCACAGGGCCTGCCTGGCAACAGCAATCTGGTTAATAATGTCACAGCTTTTAACTAAGGGCGCCTGAAACTCTCCCACATTTTGCCCGAGTGTGAAACAGCTCCTGCGAGCCACAAAACGTGGTATTCCGGGCCGCAGGGAGCAGGGGGAAGGGGAAGAAAGCGGGGTCGCGGTTACGCAGGGAAGCTCTAGGGCAGCCTCGGCCTCCGGCTCCAGCCTCCTCTGCTGCTTCCCGAGGGGGAAGGAGTCGGTCCCGCCAGCAGCGCCGCACGCTGTTCTCCAATCAGACTCCCCAAGGCTGGCGCCACGTCTGCGACCTGATCCAATCTCGTCCCCTGGAGGGCGGGGACGCGATGTGCCTACCTGCACCTGTGGCCGCGGCGGCCGCCTCCCGGTTGGTTTGTCTTTTTTTTTTTTTTTTCTATTCCCTCCCTCTGCCTCTGGGTTCTGGTTTCTGCAACCACTTGGCCAAGTACCAGCAGGTGGGCAGATGTCTTTTCCCCGTTCTGGAGAATGTAGGGCGACTAACCGGGAAGGCTGCCTGGGTTTTCGCCTTGGGGCCACGAACCCGACCGTCCCTCCGACCTGACCCGAGCCCGGGCTGTCTCCGCAGCGCACAGAAGTTGGAAGCGCCCGGGGAAAGGGTGCTGGCTGGGACCCTCGCCAGCAGCCGGATCTCCCTGGGACCGCGCGCGGGGACCCGGGACCGAGCAGGTGAGCGACTCCGGGAGGTTCAGCCGAGTCCAGCGCAGCGGCGTCACCCCGGGAAGCCGACCTGGAGCGGGAGGAGCAGCCGGGAGCCGCGGGCGCTCAGGAGCTGCGCTCTCCGCTTGCTTAATCTGCGGTCTTTTCCTTGCGCGCAATTAGCACACAACCTTTCCGTGCACACAAAGTAGATCGTTGCGGAGAACAAAGTGTAGAGGGACAGCCCACCACCACCATTTGTAAATACCTGGGGAAAGGAGGGGGGTCCAATCTGCAAAGTTGGAGCGAGTAGGATGTTTGCAAACCAAGCTGCCGATCGTGCCTGAGGGCGTGGGTGCCTCTGCTACCGAAAGAACATTCGGCTGCTTTTTTCTAATTGTTTTCCAAGTCCCAGCCCGGGTATGGCCCCAGGACATCCCGACGGGGAGCGGGCGCCACGGCTACGGGGCGCATCTGAGGCCGCCGCGCCGCCTCCCGTGGGCGCTGGGACCTCCTCTTCCAGGCAGTTCTCGGAGGAGAAGCACCCATAGCAAACGCCTCTGGAGTTTCCCTCCCCTGCGCGCTCCGAGATCGGTGGTAGTGCCCGACAGGCCGTGCAGTGTGGGCAGCCTCGCTTCCAGTATTAGCAGCTACGAGCTAAGACGAGCAGCCTTTGTGCTCCGCAGAGGGGCCGTTAGAAACTTGAAGAAGCAAATCGGTTTTGGAGTTCCTGAGAATGCTCTCTCTCTCTCCTTTGGAGGATGGCATTGCTCAAGGAAAAGTACAGAAGCCTTTAACTTGTAACTAAAATCCTCAAGAGTTAAGTTGGCGAGGTACAGACAGGCTCGGAGCATATTTTAATACAGAACTAAGGGAAAAGGGTATTGGTCACTTGGCCTCAGCTCAGCCAAGGTGGGGGTGGGGGAGTCAACAAGAAAACTCCAGCTTGGTTTCTGGGGAATAAAATCGCGGTCTTTAAGGGAAGTTAAGTCTAGACATGCTTCTCTGAAAGTCACAAGACAGAAGTGGTTAAAAGAGGTTTTTTGGGGGGGTACTGCGGATTGAACCTAGAGGCATTCTACCCCCAAGCTACACGCCCAGCACGATTTTTTATTTCTTATTTGGAAACAGGTTCTTGCTAGGTTCTTGCTAAGTTGCCGAGGCTGGCTTTGAACCTGCGATCCTCCTGTCTCAGCCTCCCAAGTACTGGGATTACAAGCGTGTGCCACCACACCCGACTAAAAGAAGTTTTGTTGTTGTTGTGGGGGGGGGGTACTAGGGATTGAACCCAGGGGCATTCTACCTCTGAGCTACACCCCCAGCCCTATTTTTTATTCTTTATCTTGAAACAGGGTCTCACTAAGTTGCGGAGGGCCTCACTAAGTAGCTCAGGCTGGCCGCAAACCCGCGATCCTCCTGTCTCAGCCTCCCAAGTACTGGGATTACAAGCGTGCGCCACCACGCCCGGCTTAAAATTTTTTAAAAGAAACAAAACAAAAACACAGCTTGAATCTGTCCTCTCTTACTGGGATATAAAGTCTCCAAAGTATCACTCACACTAAAAAAGACCCAGGGACAGATGTGGACAGGGGAAAACTCTTTTAGGGAAATTTAGATCCTTTTGACCCTGGCCTGGTAGTCATTAATCACCTGCAGCCCCGCTGGGCTCCGAGCGCCCTCCTCCGGGTTCAGAGGGGAGGCCGTTCTTGGCGAGGTGGGTCACCTACGGGCGTCTGTCTAGCATAGATCCCCAAACTCAGCGATACTCTCCCCCGGGAGGGGGGACGCTGGAACAACCCCAGGGGATGGTAGTAGCCTCGGGTGCGATGGGGGCGTTGAATAAAAGTAAGGAGGCTGTGGAAGCGCCCGGGGGGCACTGAGTCATTTTTATTTTCCTGAGAAGGGGGTTGGTGTAAGCCAGTAAGTTTGGGCATCTCTGGCTAGGGTCGGTGTGGACGGGACAGGGCATTGGCCCTCTGGAGCCGGGTTGATTGCGCGCTGACCATTGCCCTCCCTGGAGGGAGGCAAAGGTTGAGGCCGGGAGTTCAAGGCTCCGCCTGGAGATCAGGTGGCAGCCCCCGGGAGCCCACGTGTCGCCGGCACCCTGGGGGCGCGGCGCAGCTTCTGGGGGCTGCGGGCTGCGCGCTTGGGGTGCTCGGGCCCCGGATCCGGTGCCAGGCGCAGCGCAGCGGAGGAGACGAGATGGGGGCACGTGACTTCACCCACGGGTAACCCCGTTTTGTCTTCTTCCCCAGGACAGGGCTGCCGCGGCTCCTGCCCCCAGCCCGCGTGGGAGAAGCCGGGAAGGGGTGGCGTGAAGGGCCGGAGACCGCGGAGCGCCGGCCCGAGGCCCTTGCCCACGCGGGGCGCCCCGGGGTCCCCATGGCCGACAGCGGCGGAACCGGCAGCTCGGGGCCCTGGTGGAAGTCGCTGAGCAGCAGCAAGAAGAAAAGCAAGGAACCCGCCATGGGGGCGCCGCCTCTGGCCCAGCCCGCCCCCGCGCAGCCCGCGCCCCCCAGCCCCGACTGGACTAGGAGCTCCAGAGAGAACCAGCACCCCAATGTGCTCGCGGGCGCCGGCGAGCCCCCCAAGCTGGACAAGGCGTGCGCGGAGAAATCCGGCAGCAGCCGCCGGAATCTAAAGATCTCGCGCTCGGGCCGCTTTAAGGAGAAGAGGAAAGTGCGCGCCACGCTGCTGCTGGAGGGAGACAGGTCCCCGGAGGAGGCCGACTGCCTCGACGACGCCCACCAGGACAAGCAGTAGCCCCCGTGAGCGCGCCAGGGCGGGGTCTCTGCGCCCCACCACCCCGAGCCCCAGTCCTAAGCCCCAGGACTCGCCCCCCACCCTGTACTTGCTGTCTGACCCCACCAAATTCACAATGTGCACGCCAGGCCTCCGAGGGGGCACTTTTTCTGGACGTTGAAAAGTGTCTATTGAGTTTTCAATAGTTTATGACTCAAAGATGCATTAAATATTAATTTGAGGTAAGAGAAGAAACCTGCCTTTGAGGAAGATGGCACAATCGTTTTCTTCAAGCTACTCTGGGGTCTGCCCTTGCTCGTACCACCCGTGGTGGCGAGAGGGGTGGGCGTGGAGGGTCCTTCTTTCAGACATAAGAGCTGGACGTGAACTTGGCAGACCCTCGGATGAGAAAGGGGCCACTCCTACTGAGGACTCCGAAGAGCACATCACAGCGCTGTTTTTACGCCTGCAAAACCACTTTAGGGGTGCTTCTGTAGACTTAACACCCTAAGCGAAGGGATGGGGAGAAGATGCCTTAAGTAGAAGCATTTTGAAGGAAGGCTGGGCTGCTTCTAATGTGGACCGACAACACTGTACCACCTGTTAGTGTGGACTATTAAAATGATTGCACTGTAAGGTTTAAGGTGACTTTGGTATTTTTTTTTTCCATTTCAAGACTGTACCTCATCATACTTAAAGTAGGCATGCAAAGTCCGAAGTGACAGAGTTAATCATTGGCCACGCGGCAGAGCAGCTACTGTAGGAAAAGCTGTAGGGAGGAGAACATTTCTAGAAACCAGCAGCACCCAGCCTGGAACCGGTTAGCCAGATATTCCAATTTACTAACCAAATCTGAGGAAGGGAAGTACCAATTCATTATTCCTAAATTCTCCTTTTACTTTGGTGGATTTTCACAAAGTCACAATACACCCTTTTCAGTATGTACTATTAACCTTAGTAACAACTGTCTGAAAGGAGTTAATCAAATGGGCTAAACTCATTCCGTTTGTGCAAAGCTGCTTTTCCCCCACCCTTTGGTTCAACAGCTTACTTCTTTAGTCTAGCTTACTTCATATGTCTAGTTTCAAAGCCTTTAGATCTACCAACCTGAAGCTTCTTAACAAAAATCTACCTGTTTGCTTTTATTATGAACTTCAAGAGTAAACAAATACCACCTGCTTCCAGCAAATTACAGGTGAGTTATTGCAGTTAAGAGGCACTGAGATCTTTTTCCCACTACAGTTTAGTTCATTTATCAACACCCAAAACTGCCTAGCAAAGAAATTATATTGATCAAAGCCTTTTTAGACAATGACAAGGAAGAACTTACTTAGAGCTGCTCAAAATTATATATAGACAGGCTGGTTTTTGTGTCTGTCTAATTAGTAATTTATAAGATAGTAATTTATAACACATGGATTGTTTTAAGAAATTTAACAAAGCAATTTGATGCGGATGGTTAAAATGAATTTAAATTAAGGACTCAAGATTGGGTACCAGCAGAATACTGAGAGTTAACCATTTGATACCCGAGTTTCCACATACCAAAGACCTTATGCTAGAGGAAGTTGTTTACCTGGAGATTATAAACACCTTACATTGAAAGAGAAAGTATGTGGGAGGTTTTTTAGTTTGGTTG
>PVJS01006688.1:8691-58914 GCA_004027185.1 Glis glis
AGGAGGAAGAGGAGGAGGAGGAGGAGGAGGAGGAGGAGAAGGAGGAGGATGCATCCAAAATAGCACATGGGTTTTGGTTACCTTAATTAGAAAATGGAAATAAGCAATCTTGCAAATCAAAGAGGCTCCAAGGTGAGGCCTGGGGAACTCCAACTTCCCTTGGAGAGTCCAGGAGGTGGTTGGAGGACAGATCTCATGGGGAAGAGTTTATTTAGGGAAGAAGGACTCACCTCAGGGGTTGGGGAAGGGAAAGTCATAAAGAGCAGATAAGCATGCCTTTCTCCGAAGCACCTGCAGGGGGCCAGGCCCTCCCCATGGCCCCTGTGGACCTCACAGAGACCCACGTGCTTCTAAAGGAGGCAGCTGAGCTCTGTGAAGCCGAACTCACCTGTGAACACCCTGGACCAGGAGCACCTGGAGCACAGCCCGGCTTTCCCCACTCCTTTCGCTCCAGACTGCTGCGATAGCCCCAGAGGTCAGTGACTTAACACAGGCTCCCAGGGGTATAGCTGGCTGGGCAACTCTCCAGGGCAACTGTCCCCAAGCAAGGACCCCAGGACCCAGGTGCATCAAGCCTCTACCCCACGTCCCCTCCACTCAGTCAGCAGACAGGACCAGAGAGGAAGCGAGGAAAGGGCGTTTTCCTCCTAACCACCCTGCCCAGTGGTAGCTCCCATCACTTCTCCTTGTGTCCCAAGAGCAAGAACAAGGCAGACACAAGGGGCACTGAGCACCAAGGAAGGCTACACTCCCAGTGGCCCCTGAGACTTGGCAGGACTAGTTCTTGCACGTGGGATAAAAGCAGGAGAGATGTAGACTGTGGACCCAGACAGCTCTGCTCCCAGCACATCATTACACCCAGGTCTTACCAGTCCCCCACCATCGTGGACCACGCACTGCACCTCTCCTCTCAGCCCCTGGCTGGACATCTGGTCCAGGTCCAAAGATAACTCCTGCCAGGGAAGGCCTATGGTCACTGCTTAGGGACTCTGGCTGCCACAAGACTCCACTGACCCATTAACAAGGATGGCTGCCAGCTTGGCCCAGACCAGGCCAGGTTCCTGGTCCCCACCCGGTAGCTCTCCAGTCCTCCCACTGCCCCCCATCCCACCACTGAGCTCAATATTAGCTCCCTGTGGCTGCTGTAACAAAGTACTACAAATTGAGTGAAATTCAACAATAGAAACTTATTGTCTCACGGTTCTGGAAGCTAGAAGTCCACAGTCAAGTTGTCAGCAGGGTCGGTTCCTTCTGAGGGCGAAGGAGGTACCTCTCCCCTAACTCCTAGTGGTTTGCTGCCAATCTTTGGCATCCTTGCTTGGAGACACATCACCCTGATCCCTGCCTTCGGCTTCACGTGGCATTCTCCCTATGCGTCCTCACAAACTTTCCCTCTATCTCTGCAAATTTCCCCTTTTATGAGGACACAAGTCATGTTGGGTCAGGACCTAGCTAATGACTTCATTTTTTGTGTGTGTGTGTGTGTGTGTGGTACCAGGGATTGAACCCAGGGGCATTCTACCACTGAAAGACACCCCCAGCCCTATTTTTTTTTTTTTTTTGCAGTACTGAGGATTGAACACAGGGGTGTTCTACCTCAGCACTACGCTCCCGGTCCTATTTTTTATACTTTATTTTGAAACCGGGTCTCACGAAGTTGCGGAGGGCCTCGCTAAGGAGAAAGAGAGAGAGAGAGACAGGGGGAGAGAGAGTGAGAGAGCTGAGGCTGGCCGCGAACCCAGATCCTCCAGTCTCTGCCTCCCAAAGTACTGGGATTACAAGAGTGTGCCACCATGCCCGGCTTATTTTTTATTTTGAAACAGGGTCTCACTAAGTTGCAGAGGACCTTACTAAGTTGCTGAGGCTGGCTGAGAACCTGCAATGCTCCTGTCTCAGCCTCCCAAGTACTGGAATTACAAGTGTGTGCCACCACGCCTGACTATTTCATTTTAACTTGATTATCTGCAAAAACCCTATTTCCAAACAAGGTCACGTTCACGCATAGTGGAGGTCAGGAAGTTGATGCCTTTCAAGGGGGATAATTTAACCCAGAAGGTCCTGGCAGGTTTGGGGATGTTGACTGAAGATGCTCAGACAACCCTGGACCACCCCACCCACCTAAAACCCAGAGAGAGGGGACAAGGGCCCCTGTGACATCAACACCCACCACCTCCAGTCCCTGTCCCCAAGCCTAGAAAGTGAGTGGCTGTGGGCAACAGGCATATGAGAAGAGAAATGGGAACACCAAACTCAGAGCCCTGCAACATCAGTAGCTTCATGATGATTGATAATTATTAATAAGTTATTAATAAAGATTAATCAGGACCCTTCCCAAGAGCTGCCGAAGAGGCTGGCTAACCACAAAACAAATGGATAAAAACAACTCAGAGCCAAGCAAGGTATGCCCGCCTGTAATCCCAGTACTTGGGAGGCTGAGAAAGGAGGACCACAGATTCCAGGCTAGTCTCAACAACTTAGTGAGGCCCTCAGCAACTTAGTGAGATCCTGTTTCAAAATTTAAAAAAAAATTGAAAATAGGGCAGGGGGTGTATCTCAGAGGTAGAATGTCTCTGGATTCAACCTCTAATACCAAAAAAAAAAAAGAAAGAAAGAAAAGATAACCAACTCACCAGCCTGGGGACCACGTGGCTCCCTCTCACCTCCTGGGCTCCTAAGCCAAGGTAGGCATGAATCCTGCTCTGCCATTTTGGGGTTGAAACATCTCAGCAGGGGAATCCCTTCCTCCCAGGCCTGGGTGAGCGTTGCATAAGAGGCGTTGACAAAACGCCTGCACAGAGAGGTGCTCTGCACGTATTTGTCAAGTCTTACAGGGAAGGCCTGAGGCTGGAGCCCAAATCCCGAGTCATGGCCACCCCAGGCCCAGCTCAGCCTGACCAGCTGAGCAGAGGAAGTGAGAGGCAGAGAGAAGTTCCCAGCCCTCAGGGAATCCGATGACAGTGACAGACCCACATGTTTGGCTAACAGCCATCACAGTGAAGGCTCAGCCCATTTTCCAAGAGCCTCCTATGCGCCAGGAGCCATAGGAGGTAACTACTGTTATCACCCCTGCTTCTCAGAGGAAGAAACTGAGGATCAGAGAGGTTACAGGCTTCTCTGAGACCACACAGCTGGAGAGTGGTAGAGCCTTATGTTTACGACTTGGCGCAGAGACTAGACAAGACTTCCTTCTGCTCCCTGGTGGCTGTCAGGGCCTGAGCCAGAGACTCCTAAAATGAACCCAGTATTGATAAAAAAAAAAAAAAAAAACAAGATAGAGAAAGAGAGGGAGAGGGAGAGAGGGGGAAGGAGACACAGACAGACGGGGCAGAGGCATACACACACACACTCACACACACATACACACTCACACACACACACACACACACACACACACGCACACACACGTACACATAGCCCAGGTTTCAGATCACACATTTAGGGCCCAGGACCACACAATTCCCACCATGCCCAATCTCACTTTTCCCCTGATGTCCCCAGAACCTCCCCTTCTGAGGTTCTCAGCAAGTTTATATTTGGGGATAATTGTAACGTAATTTGATACATAATTAGGGCAGAATAGAAGACTGCGTTTTTAACTACCCATACATCCCCATCTCATTTAAATAATTCCTAATATACCCGAGCAGGCCGCCTTGTGCGGCACTGGTGTGTATTGAACTGAAGATAATGAAATAAGGGATGGGAGAGGGAAAATGCTATTTCAGAGTCTGAAGATCACCAATTAATGACATGAAAAACCGAGAGGGACTCTGTTCGCTTAATGTCCCCCATGCAGGGCACAAACACAGGCCCCTGACAGGCGCCCTGCTCAGCCCCTCAAAGCAATTAGGACCAGTTAGAAGGACCAGGCAGGAGGAGGATGCACAGTGCCTGACACCTGCAAAGTACTAAATAGCATTTTTAAAAATTTGAGCTGGACACCAAAGACATCACAGGACAAAATATGGTCTCATTTGCCCCATTCCAAGCCTCCCCCCTCGGCCCCACCCTCCACCCCTGCAGGCTCACAAGAGCTCCTAATACAGTGCCTGGAGCAGAACTTTCCAGACCCCTGTGTGAGGCAGAGCTCTACCCCCTCTATGCAGGGATGCCTGGAGGGGTCCCCTAGCCCGGAAACATCCTGTCCCATGCCCCCCCCCAGAGTTTTTCCTCCAAACGGATGGGCCCCTGGGGGCTGCCCCTGTGGAAGGGCCACTGTTTGGCCTGGTTTCAGCCCCTTTCACGCCCAGGTAAAACTTTAACCAGAGGCCTTTGGCGGCTAAGCCGGGCCTGCGCTCCCATTCAGGGCATGATAAATGGCTGCTGTCACCTCGACATGAAGGCTCATATTGAAAAGCCCTGCTTGCTGTCTCCCTCCCTTTCAGGCCGCCAACTTCTTCTCTCTTAAGTCACTGGGTGTCACTCACGTGTCACACTGTCCTGAATGCCCCCCTATCAGGGACCCCTGCTCCCTCTGCCCCTCTCCTCCCACCTGCCCTCCCCTCCCCCTTCCTCCCAGGGCTCCTTCCTTCCCTCCTCCATCCTCCTCTTCCTCCCCCAGGTCTCTCCTCTCCCCTCCCATCTCCTCCTCCAGCCCTGATTTGCCTAGAGAGACTCCATACTCCTGTCCCCATCACCACCGCTGGTCACCCACACACAAGCCCACTGTCCCTGTGTCTCACCATCATCCTCATGCTGGGGTTGCACGGACACAGGCCCCAAGCACACCATCCTAGGGAAGGAAGGTGACACAGAACGGGGACCCCAAAAAGTAAAAGAAAGGGAGCTGATTCTCAGCGCCCCAATTCAGGACCTTTCAGCCTGGACACCAAGGGTACTTTTTCTGTGCTGGGTTTCTCTGGGGAGAGGAACAAAAGATTACATCGGATCTCCCGAAATACACCAAAAATTGCTGCTCAGAGGGATATCCATCCACACTGGAAATCCCACACTGGGGAGCCAATCTGTGCCAGGAGGGACGCCCCGCATCTGAATCCCGAGCCAGATGGTGCATCAGCCATAATGAGAGCCACACCTGGAGAGCCCAAGAAGACAGGCCAACACCCACCATGGAAAGAAACACTGTGTCTGGTCCAGGAAGCCAGGAACTTGCCATTTTCTTTGGGGTGAGGATAACTGGGATTTGGGAGTGGGGAATAGCTGTGTGCTGTTGGTCAGTGTGTTTTTCAGGCCTAATGTCCATCAGTCTGGCAGTCAAGGAATAAAAGATGGTTCTGCGTGGCAGGGCCTGCTCAGTAAGCTGCCTCTTTGGGTATGTTAAATATGAAGGTGTCAGCCAGACGTGGTGGCACACACCTGTAATCCCAGTATTTGGGAAGCCAAGACAGGAGGATCACAGGTTGGAGGCCAGCCTCAGCAATGTAGAGAGACTCTCAGCAACCTATCAAGACCCTGTTTCAAAACAAAAAAAATAAGAAGGGCTGGGAGTGTAGCTCAGAGGTAGAATGCCCCTGGGTTCAATTCCCAGTACCACCACAAAAAAAACTTTAAAGATGTCTTTTATTCAGGAAATTGCTACTCATTTAGTCACAGAGATGACTTTTGAGTCGCTTTCATTTTGGTAGAAAATGGAGCTGCAAGACGATGGGTGTGACAAGAGCGGGGTGGCCTCATGGTGTGCCAGGGCTCCTCAGGACCACTTTCCAGGTGTATTTCCACACCTGCCCTGAGTGTGGAATGCCCAGGGCTGTCTTGTGGCTATTTCCATGTTCTGAACCCCTGTGCATTGTGGGAAATGAGTGAGGGCATACAGGAGGCACAGCCAAGGCTTCCATTCCCCAGATTTCACTCAATGCAAGAGGAAGATAGGGGTCGACTCCCTCCATTCGGTCTTCCCTCTGCCTCAAACGGGAGCCCCCCTCAGTGTTAGGAAGGATGAGGTTTGGTTCTACCCAGGACATGGGTGGCCGGGCTGGCTTCCTAAGTGCAGAGCTGAAGCAATGGACACAGTCCCATGAGATGCTCTTCAAAACACAACTCTACGATTCAACATATTAAGGAATTTCAGCCTGCTGATGTCACAACGAACACGATTGCTCAGAGCTTGTTCAGAGTTCTCAGGGAGTCTACAGTAAATAAACCTCGTTAATCCACGGCATCCTGCCCTTGACAGGTGAGCCCT
Organism: Glis glis; assembly: GCA_004027185.1. Classification (NCBI taxonomy): domain Eukaryota; kingdom Metazoa; phylum Chordata; class Mammalia; order Rodentia; family Gliridae; genus Glis; species Glis glis. Next base: position 14,834 of record PVJS01006688.1, read on the forward strand.
TTGTGCAGAACAACCATCAGCATTCCTAGAAATACTGTCTTCTTCAAGGCACATCGCCCGTGTGACCTCACTCTGTGCTTCAGGAGGCAGGTGTAACCCTTATCCCATTAAACAGGTGAAGCGGTGAGGCCCCAAGAGGTTAAGAAAGTTCTGTAAGCCTGGCATGGTGGCGCACGCTTGTCATCCCAGTACTTTGGGAGACGGAGACCAGAGGATCCGGGTTCGTGGCCAGCCTCAGCTCTTTCAATCTCTCTCTCTCTCTCTCTCTCTCTCTCTCTCCCTGTCTCTCTCTCTTTCTAATTAGTGAGGCCCTCCACAACTTCGTGAGACCCGGTTTCAAAATAAAGTATAAAAAATAGGGCCGGGGGCCAGTACCTAGCAGACCTGTGATTTTTCTGACTGCTAAACTGGTCCCCTGGCCATCTGATTCTTGGAGCAGGTAAGGGTAAACTTAGGAAAAGCAGACACCATCCCAAATTGGAAGCAAGGAAAGGAAGTAGCATTTTCTCCACTTGGTGGCCTCCACAGTGTAAAACAGACATAGAACATGCTTGGTATCAGAAAAAGAGGGACGGCAAAAGGAGGAAAACCCTGCCGGTGGGTCCTGAATACTCCATAGCTTCCCTGGAGAGTCCTGCTTTCAACTGTCCCTATCAAAAGTTTCTACTTCTAGCCAGGCGTGGTGGCGCACACTTGTAATCCCAATACTTGGGAGGCTGAGACCGGAGGATCCGGGTTCGCGGCCAGCCTCAGCTACTTAGTGAGGCCCTCCGCAACTTAGTGAGACCCTGTTTCAAAATAAAGAATAAAAAAATAGGGCTGGGGGTGTAGCTCAGAGGTAGAATGCTCCTGGGTTCAATCCCCAGTACCACAAAAAAAAAAAAAAAAAATTCCACTTCTGAGCTTCCTCCCAAGTTGCTGGAACTTGGAAGTTTGCCTGGATAGGGATCTGTTTCGTGCACTAGTTTATTTAACTTCCTCATCAGCTCTGAGTAGAGCAGCCTCCCTCGCCTAGTCTAAAAGAAGCAGCAGAAGAGATGTGAGGTCAGAATCAGGGAGCTACGCCCATCACCAAGGGACACAAGGGCAGGGTTGGGCCAGTCTCCGAGATGACACAGTAATCAATTCTCAAGCTCCAAAAAGAGACGCCAAGTAGCCTGAGCCTATCAGCACCTGGCAGTCCACCTTTATTTATTTTTTTTTTTTTTTGCGGTACCAGGGATTGAACCCAGGGGCGTTCTACCTCCACGCTACACCCCCGGCCCTATTTTTTATACTTTATTTTGAAACTGGGTCTCACGAAGTTGCGGAGGGCTTCACTAAGTAGAGAGAGACATAGAGACAGGGAGAGAGAGAGAGAGAGAGAGAGAGAGCTGAGGCTGGCCGCGAACCCGGATCCTCCGGTCTCCACCTCCCAAAGTACTGGGATTACAAGCGTGCGCCACCACGCCCAGCCTCACCTTTATTTTTAAATTACCACCTCCTCTCTCCCCTTTGGTGGCATCACTCGGTTTAGAGATGGAGTCTAGCTTTTAAGACTTGTTGTTTCTTGACATAATTAATTTCCCTACTGAATAAACAAGTTCGCATGTGATTGTTACTTGCAGCCAAAGGCATTCTGACAGACACACATTTTTAAACAAATTATTATGACACAAGGTGCCATCACGAAGTATTCACGTAGTTTTCCACGAAGGTAGCAGAAGAGGAGAAAATCAGCTAACTTGATTGGAGAAAATCAAGAGAGCTAGCCTCTAAACAAAATCTCCGAAAAAGGGTTTGTTGACCAGGCAACAAAGCAGAGAGGCATAAACTAAAAAGGAAACAGAGCCTTGCTGAGCTCCTGCTATTGATGAGCCCTTCAGGTACCTTCCTCCACTGAGGAAACAAAGAGCTGAAGTACCTTGCCCCAGGGGAGCATCCCTATTAATCCGCTCAGCCAAAATCTGAACCCAAGTCGGCTTGATTTTGAAGCCCCTGTTCCGACCACCAGAGCGTGCTCTACCGCTGCTGCCAACCAACAAGACAGACGCTCGCTGCTTCTGTAGATGGAAACCCCTTCCACACTCCAAGCTGGGCATCTTTCCTGGCCCTTTACTGAGGTGAGTCCAGCTCCACATCACTGTGCACTGAGTTGACAGCCATGAGTTGGAGGGCGTCTCAGCTCTCAGTCTCCAGGGAGAGTGGGTGCTTGCTGGGACAGGCAAGAAGTCTCTCTCCTTCTGAGTCAAATGGGTCTCCTCAGATGGTGACTCGGGGTCAAAGGGCAATCCAGTGCCAACACACGCCATCATGGGTGATTTTATAGGCATTGCAAAATTCCCTGTAACCAAAAACATGATCGCTGTGCTGTTATTGCTGGAGTTTATTATTTTATTTTATTTTACAAGACTCGACTTCTATTTCTGGACTATGGCCTTAAAATGAAACACTCGGGCAATTCTCTTTATGAGAAGTTCTAGATTTCTATTACAAAAACAAATCTTGCATCATTTAAAAAAAAAGAGGTCAACAATTTCTGCTGTGTGTTTTCGATGCCACATTTCTACACATTCAGAAACTTCAACTCTTAGGAAAATCGATGCAAAAGGAGGGAAAACTAAGTACACTTGGACCTAAAATGAGAATTGCTTCATTATTAGTAGTGAATAATCACCTCCCTATTAGTGAATTAACTTTAAAATATCAGGCTTAACTACTAATTAACCTCTAGTTGACGCTTTAAATAAATTTTATTATGGTTACTTTCCAAAGTAAAAATATCATTAATAATATATGGTCAATGTTATATATCTTTCATATACTGTAATTAGTAGAAAATATTTTTTTTTAATTTTCCAAACTTGCTGGTTTTAAATGGCATGCAAGGATAAGGCTGGGGAGAGGGGGACAGGCATCATCGGATCATGAATATCCAGCCAGGAAACCCCAAGCAAGGGCAGTGTACTAAGAGCTGAGCCTGGAAAGCACACAGCAGCCCCCTGTCCAGTAGGAAAAGCCTGGTTGGGACTCATGAGGTTTAGGGCCCAAATAATCATCCCTGAGTTCTTCCTGGCCCCAGACCCAGTTGGCCACTTGGAATTAGCCAGAGCCAGATTCAGGTCAAAGGGAACAAGTCACTCAGCTGGTGTCCTGGTTACTGACTGAGAGACCTAAGCTCCTCTTTCTTCTCCAGAGCGTTCTCCCAAAGATGAGGAAGGGGTTCTCCCACCAGTTCCACATCCCAGACACTCAGTAAAGCCCTGAGGCCTAGAGAGCTACCAAGGGCCAGACCCCCTAAGAAACACTTTTTACGCATTGTCTCACTACATCCTCGTAATGACCCTGAGAGGCAGTTATGGTAGGGAAAAATCCACACACTCCAGATCTACATTTCCCAGCTTCCCTTGCAAGTATCTAGGGGTCATTCAACTGAGGTGTGACCAGTGGACTCTAGGTGGAAGGATTAGGCTGGGGGTGGGGGGACAGGCATCAAATCATGGACGCCACTTCCAGGCCTGACCCCTAACATAGAAGTGAGCGCGCATTTCCTGTAAATGGCCAGGGAAGTAAATACCTGAGGCTCTGCAGGACACATGGTCTCTTGTCACAATGACTCAATTCTGCCGCTGTGGTATGAAAGCCATCATAGATAGAGGATAAATAAATGAAAGGGTGAGTGTGTACCAATAAAACTTTATTTATAAAGACAAACTGGAAGCTGAATTTGGCTTGTGAGTGTGGTTTACCAACCCCTGCATCCCCCCTGAAAAAAAAAATCCCACTAAATCCTCACTCTTGGATCCAACAGAAAGCTCCAAGGAGGCCCTATGGGAAGACAGAGCCCCTAACCCACACCATACTGTGATGGGAGCAAGAAACAACTTGTGTTAAGCTATGGAGATTTGGGGATTGATTGTTATTGGCAACTTGTGTTGATTAACCTGACTAACAAGGTAGGTTTAATTGTTCTTTTCGACAGCTGTAGAGGACCAGAAAGGGAAGGATGCAGCCAAGTTTACAAAGCCAAGAAATAATGGAGCCAAGGTTTCGAATGGCCAACTTGTCCTGGAACGCTGGGACTCTCCTGGTGTCAGCACCGAAAGTCCACATTCCTGGCTAACAGGCACCACCAGTCACCACGCCAGAACCTGAACACGGGTCTGACTGGTTCCAGAGCCCATGCTCACAGCCCATTAGGAAGACTGCTTCCTGGAAGAGGTTGAGTGAGCCCTGCTTGGTTCAGCCTGATTCTGCTAGGAGGCCTCACATCCCAGTGTCCCTCCACGGGTGCCTGACCTGGGAGATGAGCCTGGGGCCTGTCACCTCCTCCTTCCAGGCCTCAGACCTTCTCCCCAAAGGCAGTGAGTCAGGCGTGAATTTTAAATATACATTGGCTTCAGTGTAGAAGTCAGCCCTGACATCTATAAAATGGCACTAAATCCTGCTTTTATGAGCTCTTGCTGCATTCTGCTGAGTGTTTTATCACACTCATTGAAGTTCACCGAAGGGAGTTAATAACCCAAAAATGCTGGGGCCTGCCTGTCTCAGGACTGAGAAGTGGAACCCCAGCTGGTGGATTCCAAGATGCTCGAATGTGCTAAGACCCCAGCACCTGCAGAGCCCCACACCGCACCCCCACACTCTGCTCACCCCTCCTCCTTTCTTTTTTTTTTTTTTTTGTGGTACTGGGGATTGAACCCAGGGGCATTCTACCTCTGAGCTACACCCTCAGCCCTATTTTATTTTTATTTTTTAATTTTTTTTTGGCGGTACCGGGAATTGAACCCAGGGGCATTCTACCTCCGAGCTATACCCCCAGCCCTATTTTTTATCCTTTATTTTGAAACCGGGTCTCATGAAGTTGCGGAGGGCCTCACTAAGTAGCTGAGGCTGGCCGCGAACCCGGATCCTCCGGTCTCCGCCTCCCAAGTACTGGGATTACAAGCGTGCGCCACCACGCCCGGCTACCCCTCCTCCTTTCTTCCACTCATCCGCCATTCCTGCCAGCTCGTGTCAGGTGGTTGGGGAAGGGCTCTGAGAAGGTGGCCTTTGAGCCAAAATCCGAAAGTCAAGAAGAAGCTGGTGGGCCAGAAATGAAGGGAAGAGTGTCTAGAAGGAGGGAAGAGCATCAGCAAACGTCACCTAACCCAGGAGAGAAGGCTTTCCAGAAAAGGGCCAGAGGACCAGGATACATCCCTGAACGAACATGGCCTATAAAAGACAAGCAGAGGATGGGACATACATAAAGGAACCATAAATGGTTCCCGTAGGGCTTGAGTGTATTCCCCAACAGGTTGGAGCTTGGTCCTAGTGTAGCAGTGCTGAGAGGTGGTAGGAACTTTAAGAGGCGGGGCCTCATGGTAGGCCTTTAGATCACTGGGGGAGCTGCCTTGGAAGGGATTAAGGTAGATCTCATAGGAACACTGAGCTCCCATGAGAGCGAGTTGTTATAAGAGGGGGCCCGACCCCAAATCACTCTCTGGCTTCCTATTTTGGGATGTGATCTCTTCCCCCTACCCGCACTCCTGCTATAGTACCATGAGGTCCTCACCAGAGCTGAGCTGACGCCAGTGCCATGCCCGTAAACCTCGAGGACTGTGAGCTAAGTAAACCTCTTTGCTTTATAAAGTTAGCCTGCCTCTGGTATATTGTGACAGTAATGAGACGTGCACCAATAGAGACTGAGGCAGAACAGTGAGAGAGGTGGGAGGGAACCACAGAGCTAGAAGAGCAGCACGTCAAGGAGAGTTCAGCAGCATCAGATGCTCCAAAGAAGCTAAGAAATGGGTCCCTTGGCTTTGACAGTGCCAAAGTCACAAATATTTATTGAGTGCCTACTCTGGGCCGAGTTCCAGGGAAGCAAAAATAAAATAAAATAAAACACAGGAGTTTGAGGGCATGGAGAGGGAACAGAGAAATGTACAATCACAGTCACATGATATGTGCTACAGGATCTGAGAAGAAGGGCAGAGTAGCTCTTCCTGGGAACCAAGGGGGCTTCTGAGAGGAGGATACATCTGAGTTGGGTTGTGATGGGTGAATAGGAGTTTAGTAGATAGGTGGAGAAACAGAGGGAATATCATGAGCGAAAGCACTAGAATGTTCAGGAATACAAGTCCCTTAACCTGGGCGAGCTGGGGAGACAAGGCTGACATAGAGGGGCGATGGGAAAGGACCTCCCAGCCCTGTCTGGGAGTGTAGGTTTATTCTTCACGTGATGGGGAGTATTGGAGGGAGATGACATCAGATTTGCACTTTAGAAAATAGTCTCTGAAGCAGTTGTGGTGGCACATGCCTGTAATCCCAGTACTTGGGAGGCTCAGACAGGAGGATCACAGGTTCAAGGACAGTCTCAGCAAAGTAGCAAGACTCTCAGCAACTTAGTGAGACCCTGTCTCAAAATAAAAAATTCTGGAGTGGGGGAAAGTCCACCAAGTGCTGTGTGCATGTAGGTCACTATCAACATGATTTACATTATGATGTGAGACTATAATACACCAATAAAAGTATATTAAAATTTAAATTAAAAAAATTTAAAGGGCTGGGGTGTAGCTCAGAGGTAGAATGCCCCTGAGTTCAATCCCCAGTACAAGGAAGGAAGGGAGGGAGGGAGGGGAGGAAGGGAAGGAAGAAAGGAAGGAAGGAAGGAAGGAAGGAAGGAAGGAAGGAAGGAAGGAAGGAAGGTCTCTGACTTTAGGTCTGAAATCTTTTCCAAACTCTAGTCTGAATAGCCTTGAACAAGTCTCTTCTATATTCTGGGCCTCAGTTTTGCCCTCTTTAAAGTCGGAAGAGGAGACCATCCTTTCCAGTTCTTACAACCTGAGAGTCTGTGGTTACCAAGAGCTGGTGCTGCCCAGAGAGCACTTTTTGTTTATATGTGTCTCATAAAAATAAATTCACCTGGTAGGTTCTGATTTTCAGAGTCATAATTTGCCTTGAGTTTTTGCGAAGGGCTGAAAAACTCTTGGGTCACCCGTGCCACCAGCACATGGGAGAGGCTTTCTCCTGATTCCCCGGTGGGGATGAGAAGCCAGGACTCCATGGTGGCCCAGGGGAAGGGTTGACATTTGGTGAGATGTCTGTATTTAACTCCCACAGCTTGACATCTGTTTCCAATTAATTTGCCTGTGTTAAGAGGGATGCCGGCCGGAACACAGGATTCCAGCTCAGCTCTAGAGAGACAAGAGAGAGTCAGTCCCAAAGTGTGAAGCTGAGCCTGGTCCCCCCACTATCCCCAACCCACACTTCCAGGGGCTCCACTGACCTTCAGGAACACCTGGCCTGCAAGGCACCTGAAGCCCTAGTCCACACCCTCCCTTACAAATTTACACTTCAGCACTAGCCAATGTGATATTTGAAAAACTTAAAAGATGCCAGGATTGCTAGATGTGCACAACAGAGGGGAGAGGGGCCAGATCATGCAAAGCCGTGTGGACTGCAGGAAGGAGGTTTCATTTTTATACTAGGTCTGGTGGGAAGTGACATGGTCCAATTTGCAGATTCTGGCTGCTTGGGAAGGATGGGTTGGACAGAGGCAAGACAGGGAAAGGAGATCATTTTGAACTGCACTAACAGCTTCCACCAGCCACAGAAAGTGCTTGAAGTGTGGCTTGTGTCACCCAGCAGCTCTCTCTTGTATTTTCTTTAAATTAGTTAAAATGAGATACTACTAAAACTTTTAAGTATATTTGGAACAACTTTGATATGTTATTCTCTTTCCAACTGTAAATTTTCTAAAATCTAAATACAGATTGTTTCCAGTGAAAATTTAGCAGTCACATTGAAATGTGCTGTAAATGTAAAACGCACATTGGATTTTTTTTTTTTTTGGTACTGGGGTTGAACTCAGGGCATTGTACTTCCAGGCTACAACCCCAGCCCTGTTTGTTTGTTTTGAAACAGGGTCTCACTACATTGAGTCTTGCTATGTTGCTGAGGCTTTCCTCAATTACAGGTGTGTACTACCACACCCAGCTACACACAGAATTTTGAAGAAATAACAGAAGAAGAAGAAGAAGAAGAAGAAGAAGAAGAGGAGGAGGAGGAGGAAGAGGAGGAGGAGGAGGAGGAGGAGCTCAATAATGGTTTTTACTGATATTAAAGTAATAATACTTTGAATATAGTGAGTTAAGTAAAAGACATAATTTTTTGTGGTACTGGGGATTGAACCCAGGGACATTCTACCTCTGAGCTACACCCCCAGCCCTATTTTTTACTTTTATTTTGAATCAGGGTCTCGCTAGGTTGATGAGAAACTCACTACTTGCTGAGGCTGTCTTCAAATCTGTGACCCTCCTGTCTCAGCTTCCCAATTACTGGGAAAGTAAAAGACATAATTAAAATTAAAGTCACCTATTTTGTTATACTTTTCAGTGTAACCCCAAGAAAATGTAAACTTTCATATGTGGTCCTCATTATGTTTCCACAGGATAGAACTGAATTAGAAGGAGTGATGGTCAGTTAGACAGGGGTACTGGTGATAGATACAAAAAGGAGATGACAAATCTGAGATGAGTTTTGGAGGTAGCCTTGGCTGATCTTGCTGATAGACTGGACATGAGGGATGAGGGAAGGGAAAGGAATTTAAGAGATGACAGCTTTGGTTCTGGCCTGAGTATGTGGATGGATGACAGTGGTGTGTCCTTGAATGGGGACAAGTCAGGAGAGGTAGCACTGGCGGGGGACTGTGGTTCTTCTGGGCCTTGGTGTGTTTCAGGTGCTTGCAAGGTACAAGCAGACAGTTGAATACGGGTCTCATATTCAAAAGCAAAGTCTAGGGACTTTGCCAATCTTCATCGGCACTTGGAAGCAACCACTTGGAAAAACTGGGTCCCCCTCTGGTTATGCATTTCACCACAGACAGACAGACAGACAGAGATGTCACTGCACTCCCCGCTCTTTCAGTTACAGCAAAACCTTCTGAATATGCAAATGTTCTCTCCAACACTGAGTCTCCTCTGGATATCATGAGCTCTCTCCTCTTCATTACTCACCCCCCTAAACCCCTTCCTTGGCTCACCCGCCCCCCAAACTCACCAGGCAAAACACTGGCAGAGGCGCCCGGGGCAGGCAGTCTTCGGCAGCAAGCTGCGGGTCAGGATGTTTGCACAAATGCCTCCCAGCATCATTTATCTTGAGGGATGTCAACTCGAAAAATGTTAGTTCATGTCACTGTCAGAGTAAATGCCAAAAATTAGCTTTCTTTCATCAGAAAACGGAATAATTAACTTTGCAACTGTTTCCAAAACTGCTAATTAATGGGTTTTACCCACTTGATTTGTCAGGCTACAGTGCGAGCTGAGCAGCCGCCTCAGCCCCTGGAGGATTCCGTCCTCCCTTGCTCTCCGTCTCCAGCAGAAGTTGGAAGAAGTTGCAGGTAAACAAGAAGAGGACAGCAAGGCCAGAGAGAACCGCTGCTATTTTAGAGTAGGGAACTTGTCCCTTTCCTTTCAAAATCAGTCTTCTATCACCTTTCTCTCCCACATCGCTGCCCCTGGTTGATCTCAAGATTGTGAGGGTCAGCCTTCGTCTGGTGGGGCTGCCACCTACCTGTCCCCTAAACATGGAGGTCAGATCAGATTCCTGTCTCTCCCTCACCAGAATGGGAAAGCCCTGGAGGCAGGCAGAAGAGGTGTGAGGCCAACTGTTTGGCTTATGCAAGATACTTTCCTTCCCACACCTTCCTCGTGTAGAAAATGGATTCATGGTAGACCCACAGCACTAGGTTGCTGAAGGCTTAAAGGAGAGAATGAATGTAAAGCCCCAGGCAGGGTATAGCAGATACAGCAGGTCCTCCACTAACCTGCTATTGCTGCATCTTTCGCCACATCTCCTCTAGCTACACTGCCCCTGGCTTGGCTCCAGGCTGTCCCCTCACCTAGATCACAAGCCAGCCTGTACTCCACTGCAATTGATGGCCAGAGGAATTTTCCCACTGTGCAAATCTGAGCATGCACAAGACTAGATTACTGGTCCCATTTTTTTTTTTTTTTGCAGTATTGGGGATTGAACCCAGGGGCATATACGTGATGGAATTCTACTCCGCAATAAAGAACAAAATTACGTCACTTGCAGGAAAATGGATGGACCTGGAGAACATTATGTTAAGTGAGATTAGCCAGTCACAGAAAGTGAAGTGATATGTTTTCTCTCATATGTAGAAGCTAGGGAGTAATCAGGATGCAAGCGGGACCTTAGATAAAGGAGGAGAAACCCCAGTGGAGTGATGGAGGGGGTCGAATGAAGGGGAAATTAATGGAGGAAACACTTCCATTGACATTATGTGTATATATGAAATTATTGATGCCAATTTCAATATAAGGGGAGGGAACCAGGGGGGAAGCTCACCAAGTGTTGTGTGCATGTGTGTCCCTGTCACTCTGAACTTCATTATGATGTGAGACTACAATGCACCAATAAAGTATATGTTAAAAAAGAGAGAGAGAAGAGGAAATTCGGACACTCAGACATGCCAGGAATGCTGATCATGGACACAGAGGCCATTTTTAAGCCAAGGAGAGAAGCCTTAGGAGAAACCAAATCTGATCTTGGACTGCTAGTCTCCAGGACTATGAGAAAAATAAATTTCCATTGTTAAAAAAAAGAATTAATGATGGCATTTTCTTTATAGTTTTTAGAATTAAAATAAAAATCACTAAAATTAAATATTTAATACATTTCAAATAAAAAGCATAAAACAATACAAAATATGTAAAGTATAAGTGTATCAAACGTAACATTAAATATATCATAAATCCAATGGAAATTATTAGCAGATGTTAATAAAAATAAGGTACTCTACAAATAATTCATTTTTACACTTATTATTTTATTGCTACATTAGAAATGAAAATAAACTGAGAAGCTGCAAAACCATCCAACTGCGTGAGGATAAAGAAGCAATGGAGACGCCCATTGTAGGTTAAAATTGGCTTGCCCGGTAGGGGGTGCAAGGACTACACATACAAAGGTGAGCTTACTGCCAGCATCTGTATTCAGGAATTTATTTGTGCACCAATGGGAAGTTTAAAGTGAGTTTAAGGAATGTTGACTACTGTTGACCTCTTAGCCAGGGAATATAGGTGAGAAGCCATAAGGTGCCTAAAATCTCTACAAACATGTAGGTTTACCAAAAAACAAGCCTACAACCAAGACTCTCAAGCAATGTTGGAATTCGCTCTTAGGAGGAGATCTCCATTCTATGATGTTCGAACACTCTTTCTCCTGCTGGATAGTTTCCTTGGAGGAGAGGGAAGTATTTTTTTTCTTCAGTATTAGTTTTCTTTAGTTTTGCTCTGTCAAACTTCTCCATTTCCGATAAGTCTGATTTATGGCTCATCTTGACTAAAAGACTGGAGATTTGAAGGCTAGTGGAAAGCCGTCCCTGGTCCAATCTGGGCCAGGTTCGAATAATTTAAACAAACATGAAAATGAAATTTTAAAGGAAATAAATGACAAATTCAAAATAAAATAATATTTTATTTTTAAGACTATCTGGGCATGGTGGTGCATGCTTGTAATCCCAGTACTTGGGAGACTGAGACAGGAGGATCACAAGTTCAAGACTAGCCTCAGCAACCTAACAAGACCCCATTTCAAAACAAAAAAAATAAACAAATAAAAATTTAAAAAGGGCTAGGGGTGTAGCTTGGAGGTAGAACACCCCTGGGTTCATCCTCAGTACTACACACACACAAAAAAAGATTAGATTATTGGTCCCAATTCTTTTTTTTTTAACAATTTTTTTTTTTTTGCGGTACTGGGGATTGAACCCGGGGGCGTTCTACCTCCGCGCTACACCCCCGGCCCTATTTTTTTTATACTTTATTTTTAAACCGGGTCTCACGAAGTTGCTGCAGAGAGCCTCACTAAGTAGAGAGAGAGAGAGAGAGAGAGAAACGGAGAGAGAGAGAGAGAGCTGAGGCTGGCCGCGAACCCGGATCCTCCGGTCTCAGCCTCCCAAAGTACTGGGATTACAAGCATGCGCCACCACGCCCGGCTTATTGGTCCCAATTCTAATGGGTTTTTGTTTTTGTTTTTGCAGTACTGGAGATTGAACCCAGGGGCATTCTACCTCTGATCTATCCCTCCAGGCCTATGTTATTTTTCATTTTTGAAACAGGATCTCACTGAGTTGCTAAGGGCCTCAATAAATTGCTGAGGCTGGCCTCAAACCTGCAATCCTCCTGTGTCAGTCTAAATGTGTGATGCACGTGCTCCAGGGGGGCCTCAGGACCCCCACCTCTCAGTGTCCAGACATGTGTGTGATCCCCTCCTTCTAAGTGTGAGCAGTTTCCTCTGCCTTGCTTCTAACAGGATGCTTCAAAGCTAATGCTATGTACATGATTGCACATACATGGCTATGTTATGTAAGACTATAATGTCCACCTTGCTGAAAGTCTCTCTCTCTCTCTCTCTCTCTCTCTCTCTCTGTCTTTTGGGATCTCACCTACCAGGCTGCCATGTTATGCATTGTCTATGGGGAGGGCCATGTGGCAAGGAATTGAAGACAAGTGGCGCATGACAGCCAGCAAAGAAGCCAGCAAGCAACTGGGCTCCCAGTCCAGCAGCCTGCAAGGAACTGAATGCTGCCAATAAACACAGGAATTCATCCCTCCCCGGTCAACCTTTAGATGAGACCAGAGCCCTGACCAACACCTTGACTGCAGCATCGTGAGACCCTAATACAGAGAATCCAGCTGAGCCATGCCCAGACGCCTGACACAGAGAAACTGTGATAATAAATGTCTGTCATTTTAAACTACTAAGTTTGTAGTATTGTGGAAGGACCAAAAGACCCTGGGACCCTGGGGTATGCAATGTTTGTCTCTCTGTATATATCTGCCTATCTGTCTGTCTTTCTCTAACACACCAGCCTTCCTCACTAATATGTGGTTCAGAGGGCCAGAAGAGAGGTTTGAGTAAGGGTGCAGGGAGTCGGCTATGGCCTGAATATGTCCCCCAAGTATTCATATGTCTCTGGGAGGTGATTAGGATTAGATAAGGTCGCCAGGATGGAACCTTCATGGCTGAATCCTGGTGGTTTTATAAGAAGAGAGCGAGATCAGAAGAGACACAGGTCACCCTTCCTGTCTCTTGACATGTACCCTGCACCATGTGAGGACTCTGCCAGCAAGAATGTCACCAACAGATGCAGGCCCTTGGGCCTCCAGAACTGTGAGCTAAATAAACCCCTTGTCTTTATAACTTTCACAGTCTGTGGTATTGTGTTATTAGCAACAGAAAACAGACGAATACAGGGTCCAACAGACAAAAGTGCCTGGGGCCAGTCATGCACACGCTCTATTGAAAGATGGAGGCAAGCACATACACCTGACCAGTGGCATGCCAAACAGCCATGGGCTTTACCTACATTTCTTGGATGGAAGATACATGGGACCAGAATGAGCCCAGTAGGTGGCCAATTAGGGATGACCTAGCTGTCAGACCAGAATTGATACAATCATGATTTGGTCTTTCCACTCATTTCTGTTTATAACACTCTTACTTGTTTCACCATATAAGCCATTTAATCTATAATTATCAAGTTACTAAAATTCCTGCTATCTATATTTGACACATCTTATGAATTCTGCCTGAGACTCCCAAGCTTCCCCGTTGTGTATACTTAACACATTCTCTAAGTTTTGCCTCTAGCGCATAAGCTGCCAGCTTATGTACCATCTATGCCAAACACTTCTTAGAAGGTTCATCCATCCTATTTGTTTTTTTTGTCCTTTACAGCAGAATGACATATTCTCAGGCAACACAGCAAACACATGCTATACTTTCCAAACCACCTGCCTTCCTGCAATTCCACCACCTCCACTCAATCTAAACTGACACCATCTTTCACTGGATCAGCCTCTACACTGGTCTGGCCATCCCACAGCCTTCGGAGGAAAATCTCTCTGTTCATCCTGGCTGTAAAACTTGAACTCCTGAGTAGCATTAAGGCCTATCGTCAGATGCCCTCAGCTCCCCCTTCAATCACTTCAAAAGTCCCCCCCATTCCCACCCTGCCCACACTGTGCACGGTGAACACTTGCCTGCCTTTGCTCATGCCCTGCCTAGAATGAGCTCAACTCCTACACTGTCATTAAGACCCAGCTCAGCATCACCTCCTCTTGGAACCATTCTCTGATTCCTCCCCCAATAATATTCAGAAAGGAGAGAAAGCAAAGAAAGATATGGGGATACAAAAGGGCAGAGGAAGAGAAGGGAGACTCATAACCATTCCACTAGAGAAGGTAATACCCCAGAGGTGATGATCACCCCTCTAGGTATGTACGAAAGCAAAAGACTGAATGATGTTTGGAAAAAAAAAACAACCAAGGAAATGACTCAAATAACAGAATGTACAATTGGATCGGATGCAGTCTACGATCTTCCCTTGAATTCTGGGTGTTCCAATTAACTTTTGGTGCAAAACAAACTACCCTAATACTTAGAGGCTTAAAACAACAACCATTTTATTATGTCTCATGACTCTGTGGCACAGTGCACCTGGGCCATTTTTCTACTCTTTGTGGCATTGACTACACTTACTTGGTATTCAGCCAGCAACTGGTCTGGGCTGGAGGGTCCAGGACGGCACTGCTCATATACATGGATCTCAGCAGGAACTGGAAGGTTGGGCTTAACCTAGGGCCTCCCTCTTTCCATGAGGACACAGGGCCTTCTGGTGTGTCTAGCAGCATGCTCAGGCCTCTGACATGGCAGCTAAGGCTCCAGGAGACTAAAGAGTGAGCTGCCAGTCCTTTTAAAAACAAGGCCCAGAACTGGTATAGCATGGCTTCCTCTAAATTCTATTGGTTAAGTATTGACAGGACAGGCCAGATTCAAGGACAGAAGAAATAGACCCCACCTTTTGTGGGGGGAGGGTGCTGGGGATTGAACCCAGGGGCATTCTACCTCTGAGCTATACCCCCAGCCTTTTTTATATTTTGTTTTGACACAGGATCTCACTAGGTTGCTGAGAGTCTCATTATGTTGCTGAAGCTGGTCTCAAACCTGTGATCTTCCTATCTTAGTCTCCCAAGTACTAGGATTACAGGTGTGCATGTGCCACCACACCCAGCTTGACCCTAGCTCTAGATGAGAGGAACGTCAGGCCATCTGCAGCCATCCCAAAGTTCCTACAGCAAAAGTGCTGAGTGCAGCTCCAGAAAGACTCACCAGACCTGGGAACAGACCAGAGAAAACAGCTCCTGAAACCCCACTCGCAGTAACTATGGAAGATAATAGACATGTATTCTCATTCAAAGCCAATTAGTTTGGGGGTAAGATGTCACACAACAACAGATTACAAATCCATTCACCTTCTCCAAAGCTGTCCCTCTGTCCCTGTCCAAGACATGGTTCTGGGTAGGAAGAAACTAGGGACTGAGCCTGTGATATATTTCAGAATGGGAGCCTGAAGTTGGAGAACTTAAGGAATTTATGAAACCAGATCTTCAAAAATCTACTCTCAGAGATAATTCTCATTCATGTATTCATTTAACAAATATTTATGAGCACCCAGCCTGGGCTGGACACTTAGCAAAGGGTTGGAGGTGAAAGGGGTAAATAAAAACAGACAAGGTCCCCCAAATTGCAGGTCTAAGAATATCCCCTTGGGGCCCCGTCCTGCCCTGTAACCTGGAAAGTTCACCCTGAAACAGATACTGCCAGATGAAACTAGGCCCAGGCGTGTTTGATTATTCAGAGCCTCTGTCCTAAGGCCATCTTGAATTCTAGTTCTCATTCTTCTTCCTTGTCTTCTGACCCCTGGGTTCATTTCCTGTTATCAACCTCAGCCCATGGCTTGGACCTAACTCTGACTTCTGAATTCCCTCATAAGTCACATTCATTCCCAAGTTCCAAACCCAGACGCAGGTATGACGCCATGACTTGGTGTCCACTCAGAGCCAGACCCAGAAGTCCATGCCACCGCTCCGGAAGTAGTTCCTTCTCTCCTGTACCTCCATGGGCCAGCTCCTCCCTCCGCTGAACACTGAGAGGCTGGTCCCTGGCTTGGGCTGGCTTGTCCCTTCTCCTCGGCCTGGGAGCCATTGTCCCCAGCCAGCGAGGCTCATCTCAGAAGCACCATCTCCTCAGGCTCTTTTCCTGCTCGGTCTGGATTGGGCTCATTTACTAAAAATTAGTTGGGAATGAAAAAAGCCCCTAGTTTATTAGCGTGCCATTATTCCCCTCCCGCCATCCCCCTGCAGCATGATGGATTGCCTGGTGAGGGGACCCAGCCCCAGCCGGGGAGTGAGCCAGCTCCACTCCATCCCCGGCGCAGACAGATGGGGAGGCCGAGTCCTGACCATGATTGATTAGCTGCGCAAAGCCTGTTGAGCGGAGTTCCATCAAGATTGATGCTTTCTCCTCATAACAGCATTTCCAAAAAGTTTCTATTACATTTTGATTATGTTTATAGAATCTCGCTGGTCCGGAGGAAGATGCAATCTCGCTCATTCCCAGTGTGTGTCTGCGTGGGCCGCCACCGGGCCTCCCTCAGCCCTGCTTGCTTGGCCTCTGCACAGCCACTCTCACTTTCTGGGCAGCAGAAGGGACTTTTGTCGCCTCCCAGGATCAAGTTGGAGGAAGCTAATGTCCATTGTTCTGATGCCCCAAGTCCAGCCTCACGGTGGCTCTGGTTTTCCAGGGCTAACTACCTCTAGGGTTCTATGGCTTGGGCCTGAAGAGGAAAGAATACCAGAGGGCAAAGGCTTGTCCTGAGGTCTGCAAGTTGTGGGGAAGGGACTGCATGGCCCCCATTTTTCTACCTGGTTCCCAAGGACACAGTAAAGCCAGGTCAAATGTCTGATAAAGCATGTGTTTGAATATTTAAATGAATGCATCTGTGTGTGTGTCCCCCACCTTATCCCACAAGGGGATCAAGCGATGTGCAGTAAATGGTGAAAAATGAACAAAGAAGAAGAATTAGGGAAATGCAAATCAGGCTAGAATGTCGAGACCAAAAGGAAAATATAAATATATATGCAGTATGTAAAATCCTACACGGTCTTTATGCTTGGGCCTTTATTTTGGTCTGAGTTTCCTGACAGTCAAAGTAAAAATGAAAATAAAGTCATTTATTTGTTTCTTTTCTTGCTGTCATTAATTTTAAATTTTTTTCAAAAAAGCCAATTCCTTGGGGGAATTGTAGGGTTCCTTTACGTTTTCTTCTAAAGGAGATTTATACTAGAGAGTTCTTCATTGGAGACGATGAGAAATTGTCTCACCCTCAATGATTTCTCAACCTCAACGTTATTGACATTTTCAGCGAGGTAATTCCTTGTTTGGGGCCTGTCCTATGAACTGTATGATTTTGTCAGCATCCCTGGTCCCGACCTACTAGATACCAGTAGCAAACCTTCCTCAAATTGTAGCAGCCAAAAATGTCTCCAGACACCGCCAAGTGTCCCCTTGGAGTAGAGTTTCTAGAGTTCACAAATAAAAATTCTAGATGCCCAGTTGAATTTGAATTTCAGATTTTAAAAAATGAATAATACTTCAGTACAAATATGCCCCATGCAATATTTATTACATGACCTATTTATGCCAAAATAGTATTCTTTTTTATCTGGAATTCAAATGTAACTTGCCATCCTACATTATATTGAGTAACCCCATCTGATTGGCAGTGTCCTCTGACAGGAACCTTTCAAACATGATGTATTGCAAAGTACCCACTCCCCACTCCCCATGCCATATATTTTAATGTGTTGCAATGATAAAAACATGTTTTTCTTCAGTGCTTCTTTTTATTTATAATAGACCAATAGTTTACCTTCTGTTTTGTATCTTAATTACAAACTTAATTGTGGTGTATCTTGAAAATAAATTATTTTTTTCAAAACAAAATAAAAATTTAAGACTCTAGTTGAGAACTACTAAGTTAAACGATGCCCTCAAAACAGCCCTTCAGGTACGGCAGCCAGGGAGACAACGGTTCTATAAGGATGCTTCTGGTAGCATCCATCGAAGGAATCAAGGGCATAACCCCACAACATAACTTGGAAAGAGCAAGTCTGCAGCGTTGTAAATAGTTCTAACAGCTCCATACTGTTTTCTGGCAGTCCTTCTTGATCTAGGTTAAAACACAGAGATACATGGCTGCACCCCATCTCTGGGTTAGCTGCCCACAATCCCTCTGCAAAAAGGCCATGGAATGCTAGCTCACCTGGGCACTAATGACCCCATGCTAGCTTTCTGCAGCCACTGGGATTAGAGAACGACTCCAGCCATCTTTAGAAATGATCCATTCTCTCTGTAGGCACAGTAGTACATGCCTGTGATCCCAGGACTTGGGAGGCTGAGACAAGAGGATTGCAGGTTTGAGGCTAGCCTCAATGACTTAATGTGACCCTCTTTCAAAATTGTTTTTAAAAAAAAAAAATTTAAGGGCTGAGGGTATAGCTTGAAGGTACAACTCCCTGGGTTCAATCCCCAGTACCAAAAAGAAAACATCCATTCTCTCAAAATAGCTAAAAGAGAGGATTCTAGATATTTTTACCACAAATAAATATTTGAGGTGGCAGATATGCTAATTAGGCTGGATGATCATTCCACATGTGTGTATATATATAATGCCACATTGTAGTATTATTATTTGTCAATGAAAAGTTAAATTAAGTCAGGTGCAGTGGCACACACCTGCAATCCCAGTACTTGGGAGTCTGAGACTAGAAGATCATAGGTTCAAGGCCAGCCTCAGCAACTTAGTGAGACTCTCAGCAACTTAGCATGACCCTATTTCAAAATAAAAAAAATAAAAGCTCAGAGTGGTGGCACATGCCTGTAATCCCAGTACTTGAGAGGCTGAGACAGGAGGATCACAGGTTTGAGGACAGCCTAAGCAAGTAGTGGGACTCTCATCAACCTAGCAAGACCCTGTTTCCAAATAAAAATAAAATAGGGCTGGGGGTGTATCTCGGAGGTAGAATATCCCTGGGTTCAATCACCAGTACCACAAAATATATATATATGATAAAATAAAATAAAAATAAAAAGGGCTGGGGTATAGCTTGAGGTAGAACACCCCTGGGCTCACTCCCCAGTACCAAAAATTTTTTTCGATTAAATTTTTAAAAGAAAACTGTAATCCCTGTACTTGGGAGGCTGAGACAGGAGAATCACAGATTCAAGGACAGCCTCAGCAACTCAGCAAGACTCTCAGCAACTTGACAAGATCCTGTTTCAAAATAAAAAATAAAATAGGCCGGGGGTATAGCTGGGCAATAGAATTCTCCTGGATTCAATCCCTAGTACCCTGAAGATAAAAATTTTAAAAAGAAAAAAATCCATTTTAGGGTTACTCAATTGTAAAAACTAACTAGCATTTGGGAAAATAGCAGTTGAATCCCTTCCTCTCTCTTCACACCAAAAGAAACCCCAAATATATCAAAAGTTTTAAACATAAAAATGAAATCAGAGTAGTACTAAAAGAAAACATGTAACAATTTTTTGGAATTTCAGAATGAGAAAAGGCTTTTGTGTCACCTTGGACACAAGATCCAGAAGCAATCGAATTTTTTAAAAAATTGAGAGGCCAGGCGTGGTGGCGCACGCTTGTAATCCCAGTACTTGGGAGGCTGAGACCGGAGGATCCCGGTTCGCGGCCAGCCTCAGCTACTTAGTGAGTTCCTCTGCAACTTCATGAGACCCAGTTTCAAAGTAAAGTATAAAAAAATAGGGCCGGGGGTGTAACTCAGAGGTAGAACGCCACTGGGTTCAATGCCCAGTACCGAAAAAAAAAATTGAGAGATTTAACTATATTTAAAAAGTTTAAGTCTCTGTATAGCAAACAGAAAAATAAATGAAGGAGCAACAAACTCAGGAGGAAAATGCCAGATGTATATAATAGAGGAGTAATTTCTCCATTACATAAAGATGACTTTACAAATTAATAAAAGGCAAAAATAGAGAACTGGAGATGGGGAGGACATTAACAGAGAGTTCCCCAAAAAAGAAATCTGAATGACTTTCAAACACATGAAAGAAGTCAACCTCACATAACTACAAATTAAAGTCATGATCAAAAACCTCTTTTATCCATCATGGATCAAAGATCCAAATGTTTAGCAGGGCGTGGTGGTGCACACTTGTAATCCCAGGATTTGGGAGGCTGAGACCAGAGGATCGCAGGTTTGCGGCCAGCCTCAGCTACTTGGTGAGGCCCTCCGCAACTTAGTGAGACCCTGTTTCAATATAAAGAATAAAAAATAGGGCTGGGGGTGGAGCTCAGAGGTAGAATACCCCTGGGTTCAATCCCCAGTACTGAAAAAAAAAAAAAGATCCAAATGTTTAATAACATGCTATTGGTAAGAGTAGGGGGTAAGAGTAAGGGGATACTAACATTGTTGAAAATGCATGCATTGGTGCTCATTCTTGGAAGGCATCTTGGCAATATGTATTCAAATTCTAAAAGGTGTCCCACCTGTCCTGGTCACATGACCCCACCTAAGCCAATCAGGCTGATTCCTAGAACTTCAAGTTTGAAATGGGTGATGCAAGAAGAGAAAGGACAGAGGCCCCTTGATCCAGCTGGTCATTAGTTCAAACTTTATCCCCAGAGCTGAGCCTACTGACCTCACATCCTCCAAAAAATTAGCCAAAGTTTGCTGAATTTACTTGTAACCAAAAAACACTCCTGATAGGCCTAGTATCTAGAATATATAAAGAATTCTCAAAATTTAAGAGTAAAACAGAAAAATCCTCAACCAAATACTAGCATACCAAATTCAGCAACAGGTGACCAAGTGGCATTTGAGTAAGTTAATGCAAAATTGGCTTCACATAAAAAAGCAATCAATGTAATATACCATATTAATAGAATAAAGGCTAAAAATCAACTGATCGTCTCAATAAATGCTGGAAACACATTTGACAAAATACAATACCATTTTATGATTTTAAAAACATTTAAATTAGAAACACAAGTGGGCCTGGCGTGGTGGTGCACGCTTGTAATCCCAGTTCTTTGGGAGGTGGAAACCGGAGGATCCTGGTTCGCGGCCAGCCTCAGCTCTCTCTCTCTCTCTCTCTCTCTCTCTCTCTCTACCTAGTGAGGCCCTCTGCAACTTCGTGAGACCCAGTTTCAAAATAAAGTTTAAAAAAATAGGGCCGGGGGTGTAGCACGGAGGTAGAACGCCCCTGGGTTCAATCCCCGGTACCGCAAAAAAAAAAAGAAAGAAACACAAGTGAACTTCCTCAAGGTTTATTTTTAAAATATTTTAAAAAATGTATCCAATCTCAATAACATATATGGGGAGGAGGAGGGAGTGGGGTGGGATTCAGAGAGAAACACACCAAGTGTTGTGTGCATGTGTGTTTCTATCTCTCTGAACCTCATTATTATATATAATTACAATGCACCAATAAAAGTATATTAAATATATATTCACAGTTAATATCATACTTAATGGCAAAAGACTGGATACTTTCCTCCTAAGACCAGATATAAAGATATCTGCTTATACATTTGCAATGAACAATGCAAAAATGAAATTAAGAAAGCAATCCCATTTACAATAGCACCAAAAAGAATAAAATACTTAGGAATAATTTTAACAAATGAAGTATAAGACTCATACACTAAAAACTACAATACATCATTGAAAGAAGTTAAAGAACACCTAAATAAGTGGAAAGACATCTGGTGTTCATGTATTTAAGACTTAATATTGTTAAGATGACAATATTCCTCCTATGGATCTATAGAATCAATGTAACCCCTGTCAAATCACGATTTCTTTTTTGCAGAAATTGACAAGTTGATCCTAAAGATACATATGGAAATGCAAAAATAGAGGAAAAAAGGAAATAGACAGAATAGACAAAATAATCTTGAAAAGAAAAGACAAGAATTAGAAGGCTCACATTTCCCAGGTTTAAAACTTCCAACTCAGCTACAATAATCAGGACATTGTGTTTCTCGCATAAGGATAGAAAGAGAGATAACTGGAATAGATTTCAAAATCCAGAAATAAACTTACATTATAGTCAATTTATTTTTAAGAATTCGGCCGGGCGTGGTGGCACACGCTTGTAATCCCAGCACTTTGGGAGGCGGAAACTGGAGGATCCGGGTTCGCGGCCAGCCTCAGCTCTCTCGCTCGCTCTCTCTCTCTCCCTGTCTCTCTCTCTCTATCTCTCCTTAGTGAGGCCCTCCACAACTTCGTGAGACCCGGTTTCAAAATAAAGTATAAAAAACAGGGCCGGGGGCGTAGGGCGGAGGTAGAACGCCCCTGGGTTCCATCCCTGGTACCGCAAAAAAAAAAAAAAAAAGAATTCAATGGGGAAAGAACTGTCTTTCCCCAAAATGGTGCTAGGACAACTGGATTTCCACATGCAAATGAATGAAGCTGGGCCTCTACCTCACATCTTATGAAAATTAACCCAAAAATCAATGAAATCTAAATCTAAGAGCTAAATCCATAAAAGTTTTAGAAGAAAACCTAAAGAACACAACTTCTTGTCCTTGGATTAGGGAATGGTTTCTTAGACATAACACCAAAAGCACAAATAAAAGAAAAAAAAATAAATTGGACCTGATCAAAATTAAAAACTTTTTGCATCAATGGATATTGTCAAGAAAGTGAAAAGACCATCGACAGGATGGGCGAAATATTTGCAAATAATCTATCTGATAAGGAACTTCTATCTAGAATATATAAAGAACTCTTAACTTGACCAACAAAAGAGACAATCCAGTGTTTGGGGTTGTTTTTTGTTTTGTTTTGTTTTGTTTTGTTTTGTTTTTGCGGTACTGGGGATTGAACACAGGAGCATTCTACCTCTGAGCTACACCCCCAGCCCTATTTTTTATTCTTTATTTTGAAACAGGGTCTCAGGAAGTTGCGGAGGGCCTCACTAAATAGCTGAGGCTGGCCGCGAACCCGGATCCTCAGGTCTCAACCTCCCAAGTCCTGGGATTACAAGCATACACCACCATGCCCGGCTACAATCCAGTTTTTAAATGGGCAAAGAATTTGAATAGACATGTCTTCAATATATACAAATGGCCAGTAAGCACTTGAAAAAAAAATGTTCAACATCATTAGTCAGTACGGAAATGTAAATCAAAATACAATGTACTACTTCATGCCCACTGGCACAGCTATAATCAAAAATATGGAAATAACAAATGTTAGCAAGGGTGTGGAGAAATTAGGACCCTTGTACATTGCTGGTGGGAGTGTAAAATGTCACAACCACCCTGGAAAACAGGTTGGCATTTCTCAAAGCACAGAGCAACCAAAAACCCAATAATTCCATTCCTCAGTATATATACAGGGGAGTTAAAAACACAAAAAAACATGAATATAAATGTTCATAGCAGCATTATTCATAATAGCCAAAAAATTGGGAACAACACAAATGTCCATCCGTGGATGAATGGATAAATAAAATGAGGTATAGCCACATAATAGAATACTATTCACCCATAAAAAGGAATGAAGTTCTGAAACATACTCTGACATGGATAAAATTTGAAAACATTATGCTAAGTGAAAAAATACCCAGAATAGACAAATTCACAGAGATAGAAAAGAGATTAGTCATTGCCAGGGGCTAGGGAAAGAGAGAAATAGGAAGTGATTATCACTGGGTATGGGGTTTCATTCAGGAATGATCAAGTATTCTGAAATTAGATCATGGTGATAGATGCTCAACTCTGTGAATATACTAAAAACCACCCAGTCATACACTTGAAAAGGGTGAACTTTTGCCGGCTGTGGTGGCACACACCTGTAATCCCAGTGCTTGGGAGGCTGAGACAGGAGGATCGCAGGTTCGCGGCCAACCTCCACAACCTAGTGAGACCCTGTTTCCAAATAAAAATTAAAATAGGGCTGAGGTAGAATGCCCCTGGATTCAATCCCCAGTACTACCAAAAAAAAAGGGTGAACTTTATGGATGTAATTTATATCTCAATAAAGCTATTATTTGAAAAGTAGGGGGAAAAACAATAGTGCAAAAACTTTAAAACCTCAACAGCAAAAAAGTGAACAACCCAATTAAAAAATAGGCAAAAGACGTAAAGAGACACTTCACCAAAGAAGACATACAGGTGGTAAATGTTCATGAAAAGATGTTCAGTATCATTAGCCATCAGGAAAGGGCAGATCTGAGCCACAATGAGGTATCACTACACACTTAGAAGAATCACTAAAATCAAACAGTGGTGGCAAATGCTGGCAAGGATGCAGAGAAAGCAGATCACTCACACATTTCTAGTCGGATATAAGATGGCACATTCATTCCAAAAAATTTGCAGCATATTATAAAAACTAAACATGCAATTATCATATGACCCAGCAATTTTACTCTTGGGTATTTATCCCATAGAGTTGAAAATATATGCTCACACGTAAGTGACACTCATTGAAAACCTATGCATGAATGTTCATAGTAGCTTTACTAGTAATAGCCCCAAACTGGAAACAACCTCAATGTCCTTCAATGGATGAATAGTTAAACTCTGGTACATCCACACACGGAATAGTATGTAGCAATAAAAAGGCATGCATTATTAATAAACACACATTCCATGCGCCTCCAAGGTATAATGCTGAATAAACAAAGCCAATCCCAAAAGATTACAACTGTGTGATTCCATTTACATAGGGTGTGTGTCTGTGTGTATGTGTGTGTGTGTGTGTGTGTGTAGAAAAAAGGTTTATTTAGCTCACACTTCTGGAGGTTCAACGTTCAAATGACACAAGGCTAATTGCTCACATCTATCTAGTGTAAGATGGCTTACCACCACCCCTGCATCCAAAACAGCAGAAAAGATGAAGAAAGCTGGAACCAGAAGTTGCCTGCATCATTTCTACTTACCCTCACTAGCCAATCACATGGCCATACCAGGCTGCATGAGATGCTGAAAAGGGTCATTTTTATTTCAGTCGGCCATGTGCCCAGCTAAAGCACTCTTTTGTTAGGGAAGAACCAGCAACCTCTCCCACCACCACCCTTTTCTTTTTTTCAAAAGAAAGCAGTCCAAGCCGGGCGTGGTGGCACACGCTTGTAATCCCAGTACTTTGGGAGGCGGAGACCGGAGGATCCGGGTTCGCGGTCAACCTCAGCGCACATGCACACGTGATCGATCGATCTATATATATATATCCTCTCTCCTCTCTCTCTCTCTCTCTCTCTCTCTCTACCTATGAGGCCCTCCGCAACTTCGTGAGACCCGGTTTCAAACATAAAGCATAAAAAAAAAATAGGGCCGGGGGCATAGCGCAGAGGTAGAACGCCCCTGCGTTCAATCCCCGGTACCACAAAAAGAAAATAAATAAATAAAAAGGAAGCAGTCCAATCTAGCAAAAAGGACCAATCCTTGGATTGGGAGACAAAGCTCATCACAGGCTTCTCTGACTTTGTTAGGTGTCTTACATCCCCATGTAGATGGAACCAGAGATTGTAACCAATCAGGAACAGAGGGAGGGAGGAAGATCCAAGTTTGACAACATATGTGTCAGAATGTCTAAGCGAGCAAATTTTTGAATTTTTCACCCAAGCGAGGTGTGGGAGAAGTAACTGTCCTCTTGGCCAAAGGCAGGCAGCAATACAAACACTCCGTGCACACGCTACAGTTGCCCAAGTACAGTGAAGCAATCTCTAAATTCCACAACAACTTGCTTTGGCTTTTCATTCCAGGATCGCATGGTGCTGGCTTCGCATTCAAGCCTCGTTTTCCTGAAGAAATGCAACTACAGCCCAACTGTCATTTCCTCCTCAGGCACCATGGGTGCTGCAGCTGCCCTGTGAAACTGCCATGGGCGGGAGAACAAAGCAGGGAGGCCTTCGTGCAAAAGTCTGGTGTCAGCCGGGCATGGTGGCTCAAGTCTGTCACCCCAGTACTTGAGAGGCTGAGACAAGAGTATCACAGGTTTGAGGACAGTCTCAGCAAGCAGTGAGACTCTCATCAACCTAGTGAGACCCTGTTTCAAAATAGAAATAAAATAGGGCTGGGGTTGTAGCGTAGAGGTAGAATCCCCAATACCACCAAAAAAAAAGTCTGGTATCCTCCACACAAGCACCAACTGCTCCTGCCACTTCTGGTCCCCTCTTGCCCTTGACTCCTACTACTGGTTCTCCCCTCCAGCCCACTCCTTCTCAGTCCTCCACAGGCACCTCGAAGCCCTCCCGGGGTCACCCAGCAACACCCCGACTTCCACTGACATGAGTCTCAGTACAGCGCGGCTCTACATAGGATTTTTGAAAAGATTAAAGCTTATCAATGGACAACGGCTTAGTGGTCTGCAAGGATTGGAGACTGGGGGTTGAAGAGAAGAAAGGAGCCGTGCATAGTTATTAAAGGGCAACAGGAGGGATTCTATAGTAGCAGAACTGTTATGTCTATCTTGACTGCAGTGGTGGGTACAAAAACCCAGACATGTTTGTGAGGATAGCTTGAGTTTAAATACAAGTAATTGTATATAGCTAAATTCACACGCACAAGAACAGGTAAAATAGTAATAAGAAATAGTAACAAGATCCATGGATTGTGTCAATATCATATCCTGGTTGTGATAGTGCACTGGTCCTAAAGACGTCACCACTGTGGGATTTGGGTAAAGGATATACAGGGTCTTTATTTTTTTACAATTGCATATAAATCAATAATTACCTCAAAATTAAGTGTGTGTGTGTGTGTGTGTGTGTGTGTGTGTTTTACTGGGGATTGAACCAAGGGGCATCCTACCTCCAAGCTACACCCCCATCCCTATTTTTGCTTTTTTTTGCAGTACCGGGGATTGAACCCAGGGGCGTTCTACCTCCGCGCTACACCCCCGGCCCTATTTTTTATACTTTTATTTTGAAACCAGGTCTCATGAAGTTGCGGAGGGCCTCACTAAGTAGAGAGAGAGAGACAGGGAGAGAGAGAAAGAGAGAGAGAGAGCTGAGGTTGGCCGCGAACCCGGATCCTCCGGTCTCCGCCTCCCAAAGTACTGGGATTACAAGCGTGCGCCATCACACCCGGCTTATTTTTTATTTTGAAACAGGGTCTGACTAGGTTGCTGAGAGTCTTGCTACATTGCTGAAGTTGGCCTCGAACCTGCGATCCTCCTATATCAGCCTCCCAAGTACTGGGATTACAGGTGTGCACCACCACACCCAGCTAAGAGTTTTTTTTGTTTGTTTGTTTTGTTTTGTTTTGTTTTGTTTTGTTTTTGTGGTACCAGGGATTGAACCCAGGGGCGTTCTACCTCCGCACTACACCCCCGGCCCTATTTTTTATACTTTATTTTGAAACTGGGTCTCACGAAATTGCAGAGGCCTCACTAAGTAGAGAGAGAGAGAAAGAGAGAGAGATAGACAGGGGGAGAGAGAGAGAGAGAGAGAGAGAGAGCTGAGGCTGGCCGCGAACCCGGATCCTCTGGTCTCCGCCTCCCAAAGTACTGGGATTACAAGTGTGCGCCACCATGCCCGGCTAAGAGTTTATTTTTTAAAACCCTACCTGATATGATCAAGGAAGGGGAAACAGGACGAAAAGGAGGAAGGGAGGAAGGGAATGAGGAGGAAAGAGAAAAACAAAGAAGAGAGGAGGAGGAGGAGGAGGAGGAGGCAGAGAGGGAAGAAAAGCAACATTTACCATGGATGTACTATGTTCCAGAACCCGAGCTCTTTAATAACTGGTTGGAGAGAAATACTAGCACCCCCATTTTAGAGATGATAAAACTGAGTCTCAGAGAATCACAGGCCTGTTCTCGATGACACACTTCAAGGAGTGAGGATTCCAGCCCTGCTCCCCGACTTTCCATCTGTCTGCCTCTGTCCTTTAGCAACACGCAGCCATCAATCAAATGTAGGCAGTGACGGTCTTCCTCAAGAGGAAATAGAAGCCAGACTGTAAGATGCAGTCCACAAAATTCATGATTCCTTCCCCCCGCCCCCGCTCCTTCTACTGGGTCCCTCTTTCATACGGATCGGGTTTTTATTTCTGCCTTTATTGCACACGCAAATTACAGATGAGAGCATCGACTACACAAGTCATTACTCAGAGTCGCGTCTCCCCAACTGCCACCGGACGAGGACCGAACAGCTTGTGGTTAATTTGCTATATAATCACTGCCTGTGACAGGGGGGCAGGGCTGGGCCTGTGCTAATATTAGGAAAGGGGAAACTGAGCAGAGAGGACCCCTGATGCGTGGGGAGGGAGGACGGGATTGAACCAGGGAGAAGAGAGTCAGGGGAGAGCGAGGAGGAGGGCCACCTGGCTAAGAGGCTGATGGGAGGGTCTACTCCACCGCCAAGCAGTAGAAGGGTTCCGTCCCATTAGTCACGTCTCCATGGGAGAGCTAACCAGAATCCCGGTTCTCCTAACCTCTGCCATTTCCTGGCCACTGCTACTGTCACATACCCGCAGGGGTATTCATATACACGTGCTGCATGTGTTGGAATGGGTAGCTAGGGACTGGGTCATGGGCCGTTGGAAATTCACCAATGGGCATGAGTTATAGCCACCATACTCGTGTGCTAACAATTCAATAAGAAAAAAGGCCAACAGTCCCAATAAAAAAAATGGGCAAAGGATGTGAACAAGCAGATCACAGATCAGGAAACTTCAACAGCCTCTAAACAGACAAAAAGATGCTCCAACTGCCATCTTAATAAAAAGGAAATGTCAATTAAAACCACGATGAGATGTCATCTCTTAGCTTATCAGATCGACAAAACACGCTAAAGGTTAGCGGGGGTGTAAATTGGCACAATTCCCACGGATGGCAATTTGGCACTTTCTATCAAAATCTTTCATGCACATACCCATTGATCCATAAATTTCCACTGTGCCAGAATGCACTCCGCAGACATACTTGCAGATATGTATGCAAAGTTGGATGTACAAGGCTATTCACTGCAGCACGGCTTATAATAACAGAAGATTGGAGACAGCCGGAATGTCCATCAAGAGGGGACCGCTCAAATAAATTGCACCGCATCCTTACAATGGAAATCTTTATGGCTGTTTAAAAAGAATGAGGCAGCTCTTTATGTACGGATATGAAACAATCTCCAAGATATATTGTTAAGTGAAAAAAGCAAAGTGCTGAACAGTGTGATTAGATGCTGCGATTTGTGAGGGTTTTTTAAGGATATATACACAGATACAGCTATGCTTATATACGCACAAGTTCCCGCTGGAAGAATGGCAGATATTCAATTCTGCAGAAGAGAAAAGGTTTTGAGGGCTGAGAACAAAAAGGAAGGGAAGTTTGTTATTCCTTTACCCTGTTTACCATTTGGTTTGTGGTACTGGTGCATGTATTGCCCATTCTAACTGATTAGTAATTTAAAAAAAAACTACTGGCTCCTTTTGCCCAGGAATCAAATCTTGGTTTGACACCCAAGGCCCTTCATTACTTGACTTGAGTTTATTTCCTTTGTTTCCTGATGGCCACTGCTAGCTCACTCCTCTCCCTTGTCCCAAATGCACTGTTTTTTGCATATCTCAGGACCTTAGCACCTGCTGTTTTCTGCGTCTGGAATGCCCCTCCCTGCCCACACTTGCTTTACACGCTCCTACTCATCCTCCAAGCCCCGGAACAAACATGACCCCAGAGTGTGGCCTTCCTTGACCTCCTAAGGAGAGTTAATCGCCCTCCTCCATCTTCCTATAGCTGGGCACCTGGACAAGACTGGACCTGCCTCTGGCCCACTTTCAAAAGACGTTACTGATTTAGTCTGTCCCCACTGGGCACCAGCATCTTCACATCTTCCAGCAAAGTTCTTCCCAGTATATACAATGTGCCCTCCTCCCCAAATAGTGGGAAACAGAACAGAGTCCCACAGCACAGTCCAGGAATAAAACATCCCATAAGCCAGGTGCGGTGTCACACGTCTGTAATCCCAGTACTTGGGAGGCTGATACAGGAGAATTGCAGGCTCGAGGACAGCCTCAGCAACTTAGCAAGACACTCAGCAACTTAGCGAGACCCTATTTCAAAATAAAAAGGGCTGGGGGTGTAGCTCAGAGGTAGAACACCCGTGGGTTCAATCCTCAGTATCAAAAAAATAAAGACAACATCCCACAGGTCCCTAAGTGGAGCTCCCAATGCGCGCCGACATGGTGAAGACTCCGAGCAGTTGTCACTTTGAGCTGCTATAACAAAGTGACATAAACCGGGTGGCGCAGAAGCAACAGAAATGAACTCTCACCGTTCCGGAGGCTGGCAGTCTGAGATCACTGCCGGCACGGTCAGGTGCGGGCGAGGGCCCTCGTCCAGGTTGCAGACTGCCGACTTCCGGTTGTGTCCTCACTTGGTGGGAGTGGTGCGAGAGCTCTCCAAGGCTGCCTCTGCACACTACCCCATTCATGTGGGCTGCACCCCAGTGACCTAATCACCCCCCAAGGCCCAACCTCTTGACGCCATCATACTGGGGGTGAGGGTTTCGATGTATGAATTCAGATGGGGGAAGGGGAGACATCAGTCCATAACAGCAGTCCCGAAAAGGAAAACAAACAAAAAAACAGGTAAAAATAATTAGGCAGAAAGTCCCTCACTTTTTAATCACAGAACTTATTTTCCCTGCAACACCTATTAATGTCCCACAAAGCTAGTGTTCTAGGGGGAGAAAGAAGAAAAAAAAAACCTTTGTGAAGCCAGGCGTGATGGTGCACATCTGTAATCCTAGTACTTGGGAGGCTGAGACAGGAGGATCACAGGTTCAAGGACAGCCTCAGCAACATAGTGAGCCTCTCAACAACCCAGTGAGACCCTGTTTCAAAAAACAATAAGGGTCTGGGGTGTAATTCAGAGGTAGAACACCCCTGGGTTCAATCCTTGGTACACACACACAAAAAAAAATACTTTGTGAAGTGTTGGTCTATAGCAAGGCCCTTCAACTCAGAAATTTATTTGGACAGTAACGGGACTTGGAATGTTGGAACTCGTCCTGAATGAGATCTCCATACAGTCTTCCAACCAGTTAAAATAAGTTTTAAATCCTACAGCTTTTCTAAATGCACAGTGTTTCAAGTTTAATAGCCCAGTTGTTCCTTCCTAAGGGATAAGTGGCTTCACCACCTCTAAAGGACAGGAAAAGTCCGCACGCTGGTTCAGGACTTCCATGACTCTTGGTTAGAGACCTGGTGCTCAGAATCCTATGTCTCTTCCCACCTGTTGCCTGGGAATCATCTCTGGCTTTTTTTTTTTTTTTTGTACTAGGAATTATTGAACTCAAGGGCATTTTACCTCTGAGGTACACCTCCCAGCCCTATTCTATTTTTTATTTTGAAACAGGGTCTCACTAAGTTGCTGACGGCCTCGCTAAGTTGCTGAGACTGGCCTTGAACCTGTGATCCTCCTATCTCAGCCTCCCAACTACTGGGATTACAGGTGTGCACCACCATGCCTGGCTATATCAGGGCTTTCAACTCCAAGTGCAGAACACTCAGACTCAGTTGCAATTACAGAAGTGCCCCCTGATTTTTGTGTGTTGATTTTGCATCCTGCAGCTTTACTAAATTCATTTGGGTATTTTTAATAGGTTATTTGTGGCATCTTTAGGGTTGTCTTCCTATAGGAACATGTCAGCTGCAAACTGGGAAAATTTCACTCCTTCATTTCTGATCTGGATACATTTTATTTCTTTTTTTTTTTTTTTTTTTTTGTCTGACTGCTCTAACTAAAACTCCTAGCACTATATTGAAGGGGTGAGAATGAACATCCTCATCTTGTACCTGATCTTAGAGGAAGAACTTTCAATTTTCCCCACTGATTATGATAGTTATGTGCTTCTTATAAACCTTAGGTTGAGAAAATTCCCTTCCAGCCGGGCATGGTGGCGCATGCTTGTAATCCCAGTACTTGGGAGGCTGAGACCTGATGATCTGGGTTCGTGGCCATCCTCAGCTACTTAGTGAGGCCCTCTGCAACTTAGTGAGACCCTGTTTCAAAATAAAGAATAAAAAATAGGGCTGGGGGTGGAGCTCGGAGGTAGAATGCCCCTGGGTTCAATCCCCCGTACCGCAAAAAAAAAAAAAAAGAAAAAGAAAATTTCCTTCCATACCTAATTGTTGAGAGTTTTTGTTATCAAGAAGATGTGTTGAATTTCTGCTTTTCAGGCATCTACTGAGATGATCTTCTGGTTTTTCTTTCATCCTCTTGTGCATCACACAGGTTGATTTCCATAGGCAAAACCAACCTTGTATCCAGGGATAAATCCCACTTGGTCATGATGTAAAATCTTTCTGATATGTTATTGAATTACAATTTCTGATATGTTATTGCTGGTATTTTTTAGGACGTTTGCATCCCTATTCTTCAAAGGTATTGGCCTGTAGTTTTCTTCTTCTTTTTTTTTTTTTTGTGGTACCGGGGATTGAACCCAGGGGCGTTCTACCTCCGCGCTACACCCCCGGCCCTATTTTTTAAACTTTATTTTGAAACCAGGTCACACGAAGTTGTGGAAGGCCTCACTAAGGAGAGAGAGAGAGAGAGAGAGAGAGAGAGAGAGAGAGAGCTGAGGCTGGCCGCGAACCCGGATCCTCCGGTCTCTGCCTACCAAAGCACTGGGATTACAAGCGTACGCCACCACACCCGGCTTGGCCTGTAGTTTTCTTGTGGCATCCATGGCTGACTTTGGTCTACAGGTGATGTTGCCATCATAAATTAGTTTGGAAATATTCCCCATACCTCTGTTTTTTTGGAAGAGTTTAAGAAGGACTGGTGTTAATTCTTTCTTGCAGGTTTGGTTGAATTCAGCTGTGGAGCTACCTGGAGACCCTGTACTCATGATAGAGACAAATCCCCTTGCCCTGGGCTTCAAGGTCCTACATAGTTTGGCTCATGCCAACCTCAGCAATCTCATCTCCCCTCACGCTGCCCCTTGCTCCTTGTTCTCCCTCCATACTGTCCTTTTGCCTCCTCCAAAATCTCAAGCTCCTTCCAACCTCCAGGGCTTTCCTCAGACAGTTGCCCTGCTACCGGTTCCCCCCATCCCATTACCAAGGTAACCCCTGACCCACCAGAGCTGCTTCTTTGCAGCACATGCCACGATTTCAATCCAACACAAAATCATGCTAAAACTTAAAAAATTAACTCTGCTAAGGGTTGGCAACTGGCACTCACACACATGGCTGGTAAAACTATAAAGTGCTATGACCAAGCCTGGCGTGGTGGCGCACGCTTGTAATCCCAGTACTTGGGAGGCTGAGACTGGAGGATCCGGGTTCGCGGCCAGCCTCAGCTACTTAGTGAGGCCCTCCGCAACTTAGTGAGACCTTGTTTCAAAATAAAGAATAAAAAAATAGGACTGGGGGTGTAGCTCAGAGGTGGAATGTCCCTGGGTTCAATCCCCGGTACCGCAAAAATAAATAAATTAATTAATTAATTAAATAAAATGCTATGACCAGTTTGGAAAATTATTGATCAGTTTCTAATAAATTTAGAAAGTCCAGCAAATCTACTCCTTGGTATTTAACCATAAGAAATAAGTCCATATATCCACAAAAAGACTTATACACAGATATTCTAAGGACTTTATTCATAAAAGCCAAACACTGCAGACAATCCAAACACCCATCAATATGAGAATGGGAGAATAAATTATGGTATATCCACACACTGGAATATTACTCAGTAATAAAAGAAAGAAAAAACTACTGATACACACAATGACATGGATGAATCTCAAAAACATGCTGAATAAAAGAAGTCAGACACAAGAAAGTACATATTGCATGCTTCTGCTCACATGAAATTCAAGAACAGGTAAAACCAACCCGCGGTGGTGAAAGTCAGCACGAAGAGTAGTGCATGGCACACAGAAAGACAAGACTCCACAGGAGGTGGAGGAAGAGAGGGTGGAAAGGGGGCCCCACTTCTTAATCTTCTTAGCCTGAAATTGGCACAGAGTATTCCTGCTCATGGTCCAAGAATGGAACTAGTCACATGGCTCCACCTAGATGCAAAGGAGTCTGGGTAATGTAGTTTCTATCTGGGGAGCCCCCCCCCCAACCACCAACTCCATTCAATAAAAGGAGAAGCATGAACTTTGAACTTTATTTTTCTGGTACTAGGGATCAAACCCAGGGCATTCTACCTCTGAGCTACACTCCCAGCCCTATTATATTTTTTAGTTTGAAACAGTGTCTCACTAAGTTGCTGAAAATGGTCTCCCAAGTACTGGGAGTAATGGCATCCACTACCAAGCCCAGTACCTCTTTTTTCTATCTATTTTTTTTTGTACTTGGTGTTGAACTCATGGGCATTCTACCTCTGAGCTACACCCCCAATTCTATATTTTATTTTTTATTTTGAAACAGGGTCTCACTAAGTTGCTGAGGCCCTTTCTAAGTTGCTGAGGCTGGCTGCAAACTTGCAATCCTCCTGTCTCAGCCTCCCAAGTACTGGGATTTACAGGCATTCACTATACCTCGTTCCAGCCCCTCTTTCTATAACATATTATTAGGGGAATGAAGGATGAACCCAAGAGGTCCAGAGACAGGTAGAGGTTCGACTTTATACTCAAAAGCAAAGACTGATTCCTGCATCTGAGCTCTCTGGGCCAACAATACATACAATAACACCCCATTTTACAGATGGAGGAACTAAGGCTTGACCATGTCAAGAGTATGCAGTTATTATTCGCAATAGCCAAGATATGAAATCAACTGAAGTGTCCATAGACAGACGAACAGATAAAGAAAATGTGGTACATATACACAACAGAATATTATTCAGCCATACAAGAAGAATAAAATCCTGCGCCGGGCGTGGTGGCGCACACTTGTAATCCCAGTACTTTGGGAGGCGGAGACCGGAGGATCCGGGTTCGCGGCCAGCCTCAGCTCTCACTCTCTCTCTCTCTCTTTTTCTCTCTCTCTCTCTGTCTCTGTCTCTGTCTCTCTCTCTCCTTAGCAACTCTGTCTCTGTCTCTGTCTCTGTCTCTCTCTCTCTCCTCCGCAACCTCATGAGACCCGGTTTCAAAATAAAGCATAAAAAAATAGGGCCGGGGGCGTAGCGCGGAGGTAGAACGCCTCTGCATTCAATCCCCGGTACCGCAAAAAAAAAAAAAAGAATAAAATCCTGTCATTTGCAGCAACATAGATGGAGCTGAAGGACAGTATGCTAAGTAAAATAAGTCAGGCACAGAAAGACAATGCTGCATGATGTCACTCATACATGGAAGCTAAGCACATTGATTTCAGAGAAGAGAGTAGAACCGTGGTCACTAGAAGCTGAGAAGGATAGAGGAGAGAGGGAGTAGAGGGAGGCTGAATAACACGTACCAAAAAACAGTTGGACAGAAGAAAGGAATCTCAGTGTTCTACAACATAATAGGTGACTACAGTTTACACAATTTTATTATATATTTTATTTTTTAAAAAAACTAGAAGAAGCAGGTGTGGTGGCACATGCTTGTCATCCCAGTACTTGGGAGGCTGAGACCGGAGGATCACAGGTTCAAGGACAGCCTCAGCTACTTAGTGAGGCCCTCCACAACTTAGTGAGACCCTGTTTCAAAATAAAGAATAAAAAATAGGCCTGGGGGTGTAGCTCAGAGGTAGAATGCCCCTGGGTTCAATCCCCAGTACTGTAAAAAAAAAAAAAAAAACTAGAAGAGAGGCGTTTGAAGGCACCCAACACAAAGAAATAATAAATGTTTAAGAAGATGGAAATGATAATTGCCCTGATTCGATCACTAGGCATTGTATATGTGTTTTGAACTATCATACTGTACCCCATAAATATGTACCATTATTATATGTCAATTAAAATGAAAAAGTAATCATTTGTAAAAGGGTATGCTGTTTTGGATCTGGGAAAGATGGCTGAGAGGTAGGTTCGGCTCAAGCTGGGGTCTCTCCAGTCACCGTACGTGGGTGCCTTGGGCTTCCTACACAGAAGCGTTGGGTCCACATCCAACACACCAGTCTTGGGCCTGAGCCCTTCCCGGGATGGTCGGGAGAACTGGGGCGTGTTCTGCAACCTGGAACTCCGCAGCTGCACCGGCAGCAGATGGTAACAGCTGCCTCTCAGATGGCTTTTTATCATGTAGCTTTTTCTCTTTCACATTATGAAATTTTTCTAAAATCCTCTCTGAACACACAGGTTTTATAGCAACCAAGGTGGCTGGGTGTTTCTGAGAGATCCAGAGCCCACATGGAGTCTGTCAGCCTGCTGGGATCTTGGCCTCTGTTGTAATATATGAATAGAATAAGTCCAAGCCCACTGCCAGAAACAGTCCCTGGAAATTGGCTGCCTCCTCTTCCCACTAGACAGAGGAGCCCTGGGATACTGGAGAGCAGTGCCCCAGGACTGTTTTGTCCCAAGCCCCCAAGATAGTAGGCAGCAAGCCCAGAAGGGCCAGGACTCAGGCGGAACTGTCACCTAGTGTGAGACCTCTGGTCCCCAACCATGTGTGAGTCTCCATGGGAAGGAACCAAGAGCAGCATAACCTCAAACTAGTGACTTAGCCTCTCTGAGTCTCAGTTTCCCCAACTGTAAAATGGGGCTAATAATGCCCCTGAGCTTGTTATAGCTTCTTACCTCCTGAGTTTGTTGTAGGCTTCTTAAAGGACAACATAGGGCCTAGCTCCCACTACTTTTCCATTAAAGGTCAGTTTTGATTATTATTTTTAAACCACAAGAATGAGAAAAATCGCCGGGCATGGTGGCGCACGCTTGTAATCCCAGTACTTTGGGAGGCGGAGACCAGAGGATCCGGGTTCGCGGCCAGCCTCAGCTCTCTCTCTCTCCTCTCTCTCTACCTAGTGAGGCCCTCCGCAACTTCGTGAGATCCGGTTTCAAAATAAAGTATAAAAAAATTAGGCCGGGGGTATAGCGCAGAGGCAGAATGCCCCGGTACCGCAAAAAAAAAAAAAAAAGAATGAGAAAAATCCCAATACTTGGGAAGCTGAGACAGGAAGATCGCAGGTTTGAGGTCAGCCTCAGCAACTTAGTGAGACCCTGTTTCAAAATAAAAAATAAAGTAGGACTGGGGTGTAGCTCAGAGGCAGAACACCCCTAAGTCAGTCCTCAGTAACACAAAAAAAAAGGAAACAGAGAAAGAAGAAAAAAAAAGGGCTGGGCGTGGTGGCACATGCTTGTAATCCCAGTACTTGGGAGGCTGAGACAGGAGGATTGCAAGTTTGCAAACAGCCTTAGCAACTTAGTGAGACTCTCAGCAACTTAGCAAGACCTTATTTCACAATAAAAAAAAATTAAAAGGAGGCTGGGCGTGGTGGCACACGCTTGTAATCCCAGTATTTGGGAGGCTGAGACAGGAGGATCGCAGGTTGGCGGCCAGCCTCAGCTACTTAGTGAGGTCCTCCGCAACTTAATGAGACCCTGTTTCAAAATAAAGAATAAAAAATAGGGATGGGGGTGTATCTTGGAGGTAGAATGCCCCTGGGTTCAATCCCCAGTACCGAAAAAAAAAAAGAAAAGAAAGATAAAAAAAATAATAATGGTGTAAAGGCCGGAGAAGATGAGACCGGGTCCAGAATGGGCGGGCAGGGTAAGAGAAGCCCTTGACCTTACCAAAGAGGAAGGAGGAGTTCTTCCTGGGCAAGCCAAAGGGCTGGCAAAAGGGTTTTGGCAACAAAACCATCAACTCCAGGTTGGCTCCCACCTCAAATCATGCTCCCACTGTGAAGAATTCTCCTCGGGGAGCCTGGTGGGTTGTGCTTTCCAATAGGAAGACTGCAGGGCGTCCTTATGGGGGTGACGTTTCCTGTCCCATGCATATGCCCTCTACTCACATGGGTGGGGATGGGGATGGGGATGGGCTTAGAGGTCCCCTGGGTCAGGCTGGGACTCTCGGCTTGAGCTGGACTGTGAACTACTGAGTCCTACGGGCCTTCCAGATGGCAATGCCTGACTTGAATGAACTCCTCTCAACGATCCAGTAGTCTGAACATGATGATCCCCATTTTACAGAGAAGGAAAAGAGGCTGAGAAAAATGAAAAAAAAACTCATTCATTGATTCATTCATTCATTCATTCAACTAATTAATTCAGTATTGATCATCTAAGGCTAGGCATCGTGGTGCACTTCTGTAATTCCAGTACTTGAGAGGCTGAGACAGGGGGTTCACAGGTTTGAGGCCAGCCTCAGCAACTCAGCAAGACCCTCAGCAACTTTGCGAGACCCTGTTTCAAAATAAAAATGATAAAATAAAAAGGGCTGGGGCTGTAGCTCAGAGGCAGAATGGCCCTGGGTTCAATCCCCAGAACCACAAAAAAAAAAAAACAGAAAATATGCACCAAGGAATAAAGTAAGTGGAGAGAAAAGCCATTAACAAATAATCAAAGAAATACATTAACTATCCAGTGTGATCAAGAACAGTATGTAAAGTAGATTGAAGGATTAGCTCCAACTCTTCACCCCTCTCTATCAAGTCTTTACCATGGAACATTGCAGTCCCTCCTACTTGTGGACTTTGGCCAGTTTGGACATTGTTTTAGCCAATGGGACGCGAGTAGTCATGACATCAGCAGGAATTTGAAATGTGTTTGTGCAGGGAGCTTTGTCTTCTTGCACTGAGCCATAGCCTGGGCCATCATCCCCTTGCCAGCCTGCTGATCCCAGGAGACTGGATGGATACAGATGAGAACTGAGCCACCAACCCAGGAATGATGTAAATATTTACTATTGAACATCACTGATAGTCTGTGCTTGGTGTTTTTGTTACACAGCAGTAGCTGACCAATATAAAGCACAGTGAGAGATAATGAAATAGAAAGACAGGCAATAAGGACTGTATTTAGGTGGAGGAGGAGAGAAGAGTGGATTTCTCTGGAAAAATAAAACTGGAACAAATGTGACTAGCTCTTAGACACACACGGGTGCAAGAGTGGAGAGAGGAGCGTGCTAGGAAGAGGAAATGGTATATGAGGTGAGAAGCTGAAGAATGCATTTCCAGAATTCCAGAAAGACCAAAGAGCAAGAGAGAAGGCAGTGGCAGAAGGTTACATCAGAAAGGAGGCTGAGGAAACAAGTGGTCAGGGCAAGAAGTTGGCATCAGGGGTAGTGGGGGGGTGGCGAGGTGGGACCTGAGAGAAATTCACCAAGACCTGTGTGCATGTGTGTTTGTATGACTTTGAACCTCACTATGATGTATAATTACAGTACACCCAATAAAAGTATTTAAAAATCAAATAGCTGACAATGTTGTAGTATCCAAAATCTATAAAGAACTTACAACCCAACAATACAAATAGTACAAATTTTTAAATAGGCAAAAACTGTGAACAAACATTTCACCAAAGAAGATATACAGATGACAAATAAACACATGAAAAATGCTAGACATCCTTACTCATGAGGAGAATATAAATTAAAATCACAATTAGATACCACAATATTGCTATTGGAATGTCTAAATTTTGTGGGGGGTGGGGGGTACTGGGGATTGAACCCAAGGACATCCTATCTCTGAGCTACACCCCCAGCCCTATTTTATTTTCTATTTTGAAACAGGTTCTCACTAAGTAGCTGAGGCTGGCCGCAAACCTGAGATCCCCGTGTCTCAGCCTCCCAAGTACTGGGACTACAGGTGTGTACCACCATGCCAGGCAGAATGTCTAAAATTTAAAAGACATGCTATATAAAATATTGGCAAGGATGGGAAGCAACTGGAACTTGCATACAATGCTAGTGAGAGTATAAAATGGTACAACCACTTGGGGAAAAGTTTGGCAGTTTCTTAAAAACTTAAACATATACCAACACACAATCCAGCCATTCCACTCTTAGGAGAAATTAATGTCCATATAAAGATGTATGGAAATTCCCATAGAAGCGTTAGTTCTAATAGCCAAAAACTGGAAATAAGTCAAATGTCCATTCACAGGGGAATGGATAAACAAGCAGTGAGATACTATTTCACAAGAAAAAGGAATGAACTACTGATAAATGCAATAGCACGGATGAATCTCAAAATAATTATGAGCAAAAGAAGCCAGACTCCCCCTCCCAGCTCAGCCGCCCAGCATGACCCCGAGGCCCCCCAGGCCAGCCCCTGCAAGAGCAGCAGCACGGGGGAGGCAGAGGGAAGCTGGTCCTCCCAGGGACCAGCAGAAAAAGCCTTCCCCTGCACCCTGCGACCCCATCGGCGACCCCATCATGAGCCCGCCACCAGTGCCCGGGAGGGCAGGAGGAGCTGGAGGCGGGTCACCAGGAGGATTTTCATCTGCATCCTCCGCACCTGCTGCTGCTGTGTGCTGGCTCCTAGAGCCAACAGAGTCGCTCCAGAGAGAGGGGGGCAGAGGCGCCCCACATTATTCAACAACAAAATTGCTCCAGAGAAACCAGACAGATGAGGTGGATGAAACCAACTCCCTAGATCCTGACTTGGGCCAGAGCGGACTCAGCTGCAGGACGAGGTGCTGCAACTGTCCCGGGCTTCTCCACACTGATTCCAGTTGAGAGGCCCCGCCTGGGAGAAACCAGAGACTATTTTTCCCAGGAAACCCTCCCTTTTCCTGAGATGATTCTTAATAAATTGTTTTTCTTATAATAAAAGTGAAATGCTTCTTAATAAATTTGTGTTTCTCATGAATCTTATAATAAAAGTGGTGCTCCTAAAAATAAATAAGTAAATTGGATATCCTAGTGGGAGTGTGGAGAAGATGCTTCTGTACATGAGTCTGTCCCCAAAAGGAGAGCTGGTGGTTTAAGAAGGGAGGCAGGGCAGCCGGGCGTGGTGGCGCACGCTTGTAATCCCAGTACTTTGGGAGGCTGAGACCGGAGGATCCAGGTTCGCGGCCAGCCTCAGCTCTCTCTCTCTCTCTCTCTCTACTTACTGAGGCCCTCCACAACTTCGTGAGACCCAGTTTCAAAATAAAGGATAAAAAATAGGGCCAGGGGTGTAGTGCGGAGGTAGAAAGCCCCTGGGTTCAATCCCTGGTACCGCAAAAAAAAAAAAAAAAAAGGTAGGCAGGGCACCTATGAGGGACAGAGAATGGGAATGGTCAGGAGCAGGAAGCCGTCAGGAGGAAGGTGCAGATGGTGGGAGGAGGAGGGTCCTGGAGGCAGATGGAGTGGTGGGTAGACCCTGGGGGTGGGAGGAGCACGTGGAAGTCACCCTAGGGAGGATTTCCATCTGCAGGCAAGAGGGGCTGTGCATTGAGAGACAATACCCAAGTGACCTCCTTGGGACCTGATAGACTCACAAAAATAATCAAAAGTTGGAAGCCCAGCTGGGCGTGGTGGCACACACCTGTAATCCCAGTACTTGGGAGGCTGAGACAAGAGGATCTCAGATTTGAAGCCAGCCTCAGCAACTTAGCAAGACTCTTCAGAACTAAGCGAGACCCTATTTCCAAACCAATATATATATATTTTTTTAAAGGCTAAGGGTGTCACTCAGAGGTAGAATGCCCCTGGGTTCCATCCTCAGTACCACAAAAGAAAAGGCGGGTACCCTAGAAAGGGACCTAGTTTGGGGCGTTGGGACAGGAAAATTGAAGGAGCCTGTTTTAGACCTGTTGCCCCCTAGTGGAGCCACTCCACGAGCTGCTGGGTCCACAAATTGGATGACCAAGGAGAGATCTGGCTGCAGAGAGAGACTCAGCTCCCTTGTGAGTGAGTACCTTGGCCCAGGAGGAGTGTGTGTGTAGAAAAGAGACAGACAGAAGGCCTCAGAGACCGCCCCAGGAGAGCAAGCGAGGATGGAGACAGGGTCAGGGCGGATGGAAGAGAAGTGGGATGAGATCCAAACACAGAAAATCCTTAGAACCTTATAGGAACGTCTCAGGCCACGGGCCCAGAGCGGGGTGTGCCCAGGGCTGGTCACCAGGGCTGGGAAGGAAGATTTTCCAGGACACAGAAAGGAAGGTGATGCTCCCGCTTCTCGCCAGGACCAGACGCGTGTGTCTCCTCTGTTGTGAGTTCACACCTGCACTGGAGACCAATGTAGTCATCCCATTGAACAGACAAGAAAACCAAGAATCAGAGAAGCGAGAAGTCTCCCAAGGGCGCTGAGCCTGTCTCTTGTCCATATCTAGCAATTCAAGTGCTCTTTTTAGGCACTGAGGGGCCGAGAGCAAGGTTCGCAGGGGCTGGGTTTGAGCCGAGAACCCACTAATGACCCCCAGGGTGGTTGTGCACAGCTCGTCTGAGGCAGTTAGCATGAAGGAGGGAGCGCGGCTAATTGCCTGTACAAATTAACTCTAATGTGGTCGGCATCGACATACTTATCTTTCTTTAATTACATTAATCAATTAATGAAGAAGATGGCTTCCTCTTATTATGACTTCCAAGGCCCATATGTTCTTGGGAGTCCAGCTGGAGCGGGCGTTTCATCTGCCCCTGGCTTGAACAGGGGACAGGGTGGCCATCAATAAGAAAGAGCCCCTAATGCCTTCTGTACCCTGAGCCACTCTGCAAGAGGGAAGAGGAAAGAAAGGCAACAATTCCCAGAAAAGGTAACCAGCGGAAGAAACCCTGACACCTTAGTGTGGCGTTCAAGGCCCTTTCCAACATTGCTAATTGCTGCCTTGACTCATAACCAGTGTATGTGTGGTTACCTCTGAGCTACATCTCCAGCCCTATTTTATTTTTTATTTGAAACCAGGTCTCACTAAGTTGCTGAGGGCCTTACTAAGTCTCTGGAGGCTGGCCTTGAACCTGTAATCCTTCTATCTCAGCCTCTTTAGTACTGGGATTACAGGAGTACACCACCATGCCCAGTTTTGGAATGATTTTCTCTGAGCTGCCTTTGCATGCTTCAGCCTCCATGACACATCCGGGCCATTTCCTCCCTCAGGAAGGCCAGCTCTCA
The DNA here is from genome assembly GCA_004027185.1 of Glis glis. Lineage (NCBI taxonomy): Eukaryota > Metazoa > Chordata > Mammalia > Rodentia > Gliridae > Glis > Glis glis. Next base: position 57,552 of record PVJS01006688.1, read on the forward strand.
TTAGTCAGAGTCCAGGTCAGGCCAACAAGCTCCAGCCATCTCCTCACCAGTCCCCTCTAAAAACCCTGCCCTCACATGCCTATAATCCCAGTACTTGGGAGGCTGAGACAGGAGGATCACAGGTTTGAGGTCAGCCTCAGCAACATAATGAGACTCTCAGCAACCTAGTGAGACCCTATATCAAAACAAAAAGTAAAAAGGGCTGAGTGTAGCTCAGAGGTAGAATGCCCCTGGGTTCAATCCGGAAGGAAGGAAGGAAGAAAGGGAGGGAGGGAGGGAGGGAGGGGGGGGAGAGAGAGAGAGAGAGAGAGAGAGAGAGAGAGAAAGAGAGAAAAGAGAGAGAAAACCTGCCCTGTAATAGTCTCCATTCATACAAATTTCTACAGCTGTACTGAGGTATAATTGATAAATGAAAACTGTATACATTTGAGGTGTAGAACTTGATATTCTGGTCTATGTATGCATTTTGAAATGATAACTGCAATTGAGCTAATTAACATACCCATCATTAAACTCCTCCGTTCACAAAGTGCTTAACCCTGCTGCTGTCTCCCGGACTGACGTAGGGAACAGCCCCGAGGCTCCCCCTTTTGTGGGATAGAAGCTGTGGAAGGTCAGACCTCTCCAGCGTCCACGCTCCTCTTGTACCTGCAGACTGTCTCAACAGCTGAGGCACTTCGGAGCCTCCCTTCCTTCTTCAACCGCCAGGGTCCTATCAGAGCAGGTGCTCTCAGCATCCGCATCATGTGGGAACTTAAAAGACCTGCAAAGACAGGAGGATCGCTGGTTCAAAGCCAGCCTCAGCAACTTAGCGAGGCTTTTGACAACTTAGCGAGATCCTGTTTCCAAGTAAAATAGGGCTGGGGGTGTAGCTTGGAGACAGAATGCCTCTGGGTTCAATTCCCAGCACCACAAAAAAACAAAAACAAACCAAAAAAAAAATCATCTACTAATCACCTTAACAGACATCATGCATTTTTCTCTTAGGAAAATTGTGGGCCTCGGCTGAATTTTCAAAATGCAAAGGGCAGACACACAAGTTTCCTCACAGGGGTGAAATTCAGGCAGAAAGTGGAACTTTGGAGGTACGACTAGCTTCAGGTCCATATTGTTTCGAAGAGTGGAACTCCAACTAAGAAGAAAGTGACTTCAGGTTGAAACAGCAATTCACTAGGAAGCCTATGACTCACATCCAAAGGTGTTTTAATCAGCCAATCAACCCAGCCCTCCCAAGTGGCTGAACGTGCGATGGATTGGACGCTGTCCAAAGAGAGTGATAACTGGCTGGTGTCTGTAGCAGGAGGAGTATTCAACTGCTCTGTGTTACAGTCACATGCAGACAGCCTGGAGTGACCAACATGTC
>PVJS01006689.1:0-58847 GCA_004027185.1 Glis glis
CACACACACACACACACACACACACACACACACACACACACCAAGGTATAAAATTTCATTCTCACAATTCTAGGAATGAGTTTCAATCCAACAAATGTCACTAATAATCATTTTATATTGACTTGTCAAGTGGAGACCCCAGATGCGTCTCAACTAGGGTCCAATAGTTTTTTATTATTTTATTATAAAATTCTTAAGATTCTTAGAACTCAAAAGGATGTTACACTTTAGGTAGAAGTGTTTTAAAATTCTTAGCTAAAGCCAGGCATGGGGATGAATACCTGTAATCCCAGTAATTGGGAGAGTGAGACAGGAGGATTGCAGATTCAAGGACAGAATCAACAACTTAGTGAAATCCTCAGCAACTTAGTGAGACCCTGTTTCAAAATAAATCAGAACTGGTGGTGTAGCTCAGAGGTAGAATGCCCTTGGGTTCAATCCCCAGCACAACACACACACACACACACCAAAAAAACCCTTAGCTGTATGTATATAAAATAACGATATAACTTACTATATAATATTAGTTGTATATTTTTGCAATAGATGTTTAATCTCACTAAACTTCAACTTTTGTTAGAGTAAAATGGGAATCATAATGTCTACTTCATGAGGAGTAAAAGTAATTTGCCTATTATATATCTGACAAAGCTCTTGCCACATGGTAACAGCAATTATTATTATTATTATTATTTTTTTTTTTTTTTTTTTTTTGGTGGTACTGGGGATTGAACCCAGGGGCATTCTACCTCCAAGCTATACCCGGAGTCCTATTTTTTTTATTCTTTATTTTGAAATGGTCTCCCTAAGTTGCGGAGGTCCTCACTAAGTAGCTGACGCTGGCCACGAACCCGGATCCTCCAGTCTCAGCCCCTCAAGTACTCAGATTATAAGCACGCGCCACCATGCCCGGCTGCAATTAAATTTTTTAAATTAAAGATAGCAAGCTGGGTGTGGTGGCACATGCTTGTAATCCCAGTACTTAGGAGGCTGAGACAGAAAGGATTTCAAGTTTGAAGACAACTTCAGCAAGTACTCAGACCCGGCTTCAAAATAAAAATAAAATAGGGCTGGGGGTATAGCTCAGAGGTTGAATGCCCCCAGGTTCAATCTCCAGCACCACAAGTAACAAACTGATTAATTAGTTAATTAATTAAAGACAGCAATCTATTTTGCTAAATGGTAATTCTGAAACCCTACCTCTGTCTTCTAGATTCTCTACTACATTTAAAGAAAAATCATAATACTTTCAAAAGGAAATAAAATAACTGCTATAAAAAATAGATGAGAAAATATTAAGACCCCAAACAAACAAGCATAAAAACGACCACCCTACAAAAATATAAATTTATAGAATACAGACAGTAATAACTCCAAAGACCACAAGATAGGGTTACGAACCTTTTGAGGCTGCTGCTGTTCCAGAAGCTGCTGCCTTAGATGTTCAAGGTTTTGCTGTTGTAGTTGTTCTGCTATCTGATGAAAAATGGAATTGTTCACAGACTCTGAAACATGAGAACTAAAAGGAAAAACAGGTGAAAATATATTTTAAAACCTGCTAAAGATGGTATGAAAATAAGTATTCAAAGAAAACAAAAGCCAATTCAATGAGTCACACATACTTTATTATGTTCACCTCTGAAATATTAACACCCAAAATGGAATACTTCAGAAATCAGTACATTAAAAGAGAAATATATTCACCAGTGTTTCAATAGATAACATGTTAAGATGCTCTGCTGAAGGTTTCATGCTATTAAGTACACATAAATTAGTGATTTTCATTAGAAAATTTTAGGAAAATCTCAATAAACCACTTATAAAAAGTTAAAATTATTTAAACATTGTCACTTTAACTCCTTTTCTAACTATAGGACAAAGGGGAAAATGCTCTATCAGTATGTGTAAAATCTATAATTATAGTGGATCATAAACTTTATAAAACTAATATGTTTCCTTTAGAAAAGCATACATATTATTAGGTATGTTAACAGAAATAGTGTTTAGATAAGAAGAAATAATAATTTAACTATACTCTGGGAAAATCACACCTGGAATACACTTGGAATTCTGGGTGCCACAAGGTAAGACATGAACAAAAAAGAGGGCACGCCAAAATGGGCAAGCAGGATGGTGAGAAGTCTTGAGACAGGTGGAAAAAAGTGTGCTTCATCTGGAGCAATATACCTACGGGAAGAATGATACCTCTCTTCAAATGCTGAAAGGCTACAGCTCAAAGGATAACGGAGCAAGTTTCACTCTGTGCTTCAGAAAGCAATGCTTGAATCAGTGTGTAGGGAGTAAGGGCACTCCGTTCAACAAAAGAACAAAAGAAAATAACTTAAATTCTTATCTCGGAAGGCAATAAAACAGTGGATAATTATCAGGACTGATAAAAGGAAATTTTTACACTGCTTAGAATAGTGATCTACACAGTATCAAAAGTTCCTTTCAACTTTATAATTTGTAAACTAAAATACTATTTTTCACTTTGTCAAGGAAAATCCTCTTAACAAAAGGATATATTTGTATTTCATGCACTGTATACTAATGACACCTGTTTGAACATTTCATCCTCCCTTTTCTCTCAACTTCCACCTCCCACTCTCCAACATTCTCCCTCTATGGTCTTTTCATCACAGAATCTAGGCTCTGCAGCACTGTTTAAATGGGGGGGGGGGTCGCTGATTTAAGTTAAAAACACATTTCTTTAAATAAACAATATCCCTATAACCTCAAACCTTACTTCTGATTAATCTGATGCACTTTTTCTCAGAAGTGAACTTTGGCATTAAAACCTTCTGTCCTGGTATGGCAAATATTCTTATATTTGAGTTAAGTAATTTAAAAACAATAGAGATATAGAAAATATTGCAACTAGAAGTGCCAATTATTTTTTAGTTTTCTTTCAGGGAACTTTGGCATGTCCCAACTATTTGCAAAGATCTGAAAAAGAGTCCAAATAATCTAGGAAGGCAAAAAGATGCCAATTTTGCCACTTTTCTATAATGTTACAGTTCAATATCCTGAAATAACAACCCTAACATTCTATTTATAAGTTCAGACTGCAACATTCCACACAATATGTTAAAAAATAACTATGGTTATAAAGAAAAACGTAATTCTTACAGTTGAGGAGTTGGAATTTCCTTTTTGGGTTCTTCACTATGCTCAGAGTCTTCACCAAAATCAAACCTATCCATCAACTTCTGTGGGAGACAAAGAGACAAATTAAAAAATGCTTATAGAAATCCAAGTTACAAATGCTATATTAAATGTCAATGATATCCCATTAGTTTATCTCCAAATGATACTTTATATCATTTTATGTTATAATATAAAATTATAAAATATATTCTACAGTATATACACTACAGAATTATTATAATGAATAATTTTTAGTGAATCTATCCTTTTCTTTAAAACACTCTGACATATAGAGTAGTTCCCTTATCCAGTTTTGATTTCTGCGGCTTCAGTTACCTACAATTAACTGTAGTCCAAAACTATTAATATTTCTCTTCTTTCGAGAAATACCGCATTCACATAATTCTTTTTTTATTTTTGAGGTAGTAGGGATTGAACCCAGAGGCATTCTACCTCCAAGCTACACCCCAAGCCCTAATTTTTGGTCTTTATTTTGAAACAAGGTCTCACTAAGTTGTGGAGGGCCTCACTAAGTAGCTGAGGCTGGCCGCGAACCCGGATCCTCCGGTCTCAGCCTCCCAAGTACTGGGATTACAAGCGTGCGCCACCATGCCCGGCTACCACATAATTCTTATTACAGTATGTTGCTGTTCTATTTTATTATTAGCTAATTTTTTTTGCTGTGCTTACTTTATAAATTAAATTTAATCATAAGTATGTATGTATCAATATTATCTGTGGTTTCAGGCAACCACTAGGGGTCCTAATGGACTCCTGAGATCCTTCCGGAGGACTAGGAGGGACTACTGAATTATCCTGTGTAAAAAATTACAGCCGGGCAGGATGATACACACATAAAGTCCCAGTACTTGGGAGGCTGAGATAAGAAGATTGCAGGTTCGTGGCCAGCCTCAGCAACTTAGTGAAGCCCTCCTCAACTTAGTGAAACCCTGTTTCAAAATAAAAAATAATGTAGAGTTGGGGGTGTAGCCCAGAGATAGAATGTCCCTGAGTCCAAACCCCAGTACAATAAAAAAAATACAAAAAGCAGTATAAACACTAACATCTCTAATTTTACAGAAGAATAAGGATTAAAATAATTAAGCGCCCTGCCCATGGTAATATAGCTTGATAAAACATGTAGGACTATAAACAATGTGTGTATATTAGCATGATTCTCATGCTAGTATAAATTAAATTTGGAAATTAGACTAAATTAGATTTGGAAGCTGCTCGTCAAAAAAAGTCTAGTAAATAATCCAGTAAATCAGCACTTACTTTCCTATGAAAATAATAGCAGAAATTCTTAAAAATATTAGATACTACTTCCAAGATATTATATTCTGAGAATTAACAGCAAACTTAGGATTCACACAATAAATTTTTAAAGGTTTTCATTTTTAAGAATACTATCCTCTCTATGTGGGGAAGGGGGCAGAAGGTAGTGGGGATTGAACCAGGGGTGCTCTACCTCCAAGCTCATCCCCAGCCCTGTTTATTTTTAGTTTTGAAACAAGTTGCTGTCCAGGAACCTGCGATTCTCCTGTCTCAGCCTCCCAAGTATTAAGATTATAGGCACATGCCACCACACCTAGCTTAAAAACTCTTTCTCTTATAGTTAGGCTTAACTATAAGAGAAATTATAGTTAAGTAATAGTATAGTGACAATTTGTTTTTTTGGTTTTTTTTTTTTTTTGCGGTACCGGGGATTGAACCCAGGGGCGTTCTACCTCTGTGCTACACCCCTGGTCCTATTTTTTATACTTTATTTTGAAACCGGGTCTCACGAAGTTGCAGAGGGCCTCACTAAGTAGAGAGAGAGAGAGAGAGACAGGGAGAGAGAGCGAGAGAGAGCTGAGGCTGGCCATGAACTTGGATCCCCCGGTCTCCACCTCCCAAAGTACTGGGATTACAAGCGTGCGCCACCACGCCCGGCTTATAGTGACAATTTGTAGAGAAGTTTTCCTTTGAACTTTCACTTACTGAACAATTTTAATTTTAGCAGGTTATATAATTATAGGACATGGATCACCACAATTAATATTATATAGCATCCATGAAGATATTAGGAAGCTCAAAAAATAATCATATGCCTCAAAAGAGAATACACTGACCATTAATCTTTAGTCAAAAGAAAGTATTTTAAGCCAGGTGTGATGGCACATGCCTGTAAACCCAGTACCTGGGAGGCTGAGACAGGAGGATTACAAGTTGAAGGCCAGTCTAAGCGATTCAGTGAGACATGCAGCACCTTAGTGAGACCTATTTCAAAATTAAAAAGTAAAATTGGGCTGGGACTATAGCTCAGAAGTAGAATGCCCCTGGGTTCAATCCCTAGTACCACAAAAAAAAGTAAAAATTAAGAAAATTAATGTTTCAAGAGGAAATTTAAAATCACTTCTTTCAGAAGTTTGAATCTTATGAAATTTCAAATGTCTATATAGTACAGTATATATTTTTATTTTATTTTTGTGTGTGTGTGGCACTGGGGATTGAACCCAGGGGCATTCTACCTCCGAGCTACACCCCCAGCCCTATTTTTTTTTATACTTTATTTTGAAACAGGGTCTCACTAAGTTGCAGAGGGCCTCACTAAGTAGCTGAGGCTGGCTGCGAACCCAGATCCTCCTGTCTCAGCCTCACAAGTACTGGGATTACAAGCGTGTGCCACCATGCCCGGCTACAGTATATATTAAAAGTCTATTATAAAATGTAATTTATAGAATTATAATCAACATCACACACCAACGCTTCATCTACAATAGATCTGATACTTTAGTTACTACCTTGTTAAAAGACACTCCCTGCTCCAAGGGGGTGAGTGTGTTGGCTGCGGCAGCGGCAGCTGTCAGCTGGGCGGTGAGCGCCTGCAACTGCACCACAAGGCCAGCATCCAGGGCCTGCAGGATGGAGGGCTGAGGCTTCTGCTGCTGTATCTGTAAGGTCTGGATTAACTGCTGAAGCTGGAAGAGAAAACATTATTATAAAGTAGGTGTTAGGTTTTATCTATTAAGAGTGTCCATCTAAAACTTTTAGTAAAAAAAATTAATCATTCTATAATCAAAAGTGATCAAGAAAATCTTTGTATACACATATAACGCGGTCCTCAGCAAGTCTGCTCTGCTTCTGGAAAGTCAGGAAATTTTAAACAAAATAGTCATACCATAACAACCAGATAAAGAACTCTTTACAAGATGGCCAATATTCTTCATTAAACTCCTCACCCCTTCTTTAATCAGCTCCCTAAAGAGATGAGCACTGACCACAGTAACAACCCTTGCTGGGCTTCAGATTTACCACCTAAGAATACAGTTCCTGAAAGCAGGAAAGCAGGTAAGAAATGTTGTTCTTTGCAGTGGAGCCTGAGACTAAGCAAATGAATTATTAATGATAAGCAGTGTCAACTAGAGTTGAAAGAAACCTGTTCCCCACTATTCACCCACCCTTGTTAAAAAAACACACACCAGTAAGATTTTTAAGATTCCATAAATAAGTGACAATCAAGTTCTAAACCTGTAGCAGGTACATGGATGCAGATGAATAGAAGGTATAACTTCTAATGTTCTACAGCAGAGCAATACAATTATGGTTGACAATAATTAGTTGAATATTTCAAAATAGACAGTAGAGAGGATTTTTAATGTTCCCAACAACAACAACAACAAAAAAGCCAAATGGCTGATAATCTGATCTGATAATTACACATTATATACATATACTGAAATGCCACACTATACCCCATAAATATGTATAATTACTATGTGTCAATTAAAACAAAAATGCATAATTTAAATTGGGCCAGGGTATAGCTCAGAGGTAGAATGTCTCTGGGTTCAATCCTCAGTAACACACACACACACACACACACACACACACACCCATTAAAATGTATTTGCAGAAGCTGGGCATGGCGGCGCACGCTTGAAATCCCAGTACTTGGGAGGCTGAAACAGGAGGATCACGGGTTCGTGACCAGACTCAGTAACTTAGTGCGCCCCTCTTTCAAAAATAAAAGAATAAAACAGGGCTGGGAGTGTAGCTCAGATGTAGAATGCCCCTGGGTTTCATCTCCAATCTCTCTCTCTCTCTCTCTCACACACACACACACGTATTTACAGAAATGAGAAGAAACTACATTACAATGGAATAACTCAATATTGTAGACATCGATTCCCCTGTATGCCTGACACTCCAGCACAACAGCTTGCTTCCTATTCTCCCACACGCCGCCCGACTTTCCACCTCAGGCTGCTGACATCTACCATGCCACCTGCTTCCTATCATCCCATCCCGCCTTGGCGAGTTCCACTTAAAGTCTCAATTCAAATGCCAATTCCTCAAAGTGCATCTTCTTGTTCCATCCCTTTGCTAATTCTGACACCTCTACCCCATATTTGATCACTCTACAGATTCATCCTTTTTTATCTGAAATAATGGCTATTTGCAATAATTTTGTCATTTTCCTTACTGTCTGTCTACCCTAAGATAGAAGATAGCCCTGTCCTGTTACTTAGTAGCAGCAACAGCACCTAGTAATAGTGTCTGGCACAAACTATGTGCTAAATCAGTATTCTGGTACAGAATGAATATTTTTAAAAATCTTTAATGATATAAAATTATTCATGATGGATTACTAAAAAAAATGGAAGTTATAGAGAAGTTGCAGTAATTCCATTTTTATGAAATAAAAAACACATATCTCTAGGTGGTATGCTATGAAACAATACATTAGGAAAGTAATGAATTCTTTCTTTTTTAAATCTTTCTTAGTAACCCATCTTTATTTTTTTAACATGCTTTTATTGGTGCATTGGAGTCTCACATCACAATGAATATCAATTTGATATTCACACACATGCACACAGATCCTAGTGCCCCCCCGCATCAAGTACCAAGAATGCTGTTGGTATATTCTCACATGTACACATTGTTTATAATAGTAATTCCACTGATTCACTTCTTTCTTGCCCTTCCCCTTCCCTTGTACCACTTCCCTTGCCCCACTGAGGGTTCTCCATTATCAACCGGAGTCCCTTGTGTGTCCCCGCTACTCCCAAGGTTGCACATATTAATGAAAACATATGTCCCTTCTTTTTTTGTGATTGGCTGATCTCGCTTAACATAATGTTCTCCAGATCCTTCCATTTTCTTGCAAATGATGTTATTTTGTTCTTCTTTATTGCTGAGTAGAATTCCATTGTGTGTATTTCCCACAATTTTGTAATCCACTAGTCTGTTGATGGACACCTAGGTTGGTTCCATAATTTGGCCACTGTAAATTGTGCTGCTATGAACATGGGTATGCATATATTACTGTAGTTTTCTAGTTTCTAAATCATTCTTGACACAACCAAAAAACCGCTCACCTGTTGACCTTGAGGACTCTGTAAGATCTGAGCCACCGCTGCAAGCGTATCTGTGTTTGTGATCTGAGATACCCATGGGTCAGGTAGGCCTTGGACCACATTGGCTGGAGTAACAGGTGTCACGGGCGTTCCTTTAAAAAAAAAAAATCAGCACACCCCACCAAATAAATACAAAGGTAAATAATTAAGACTTGAAAGGGTAATAGGATTTGTTCTATTACTTTTATAAAATTTATATAAATTTAAATAAATGTTTTTACTGCACCATTTAGAAAAACCATTAAAATCCTATAATTAGGTACATTAAAACCCCACAGAGATCTAGCCATACTTGTTCTCAATGAACTAAGCTACCTTTTTTTTTGCGGTTCTTGATACATCCTTTAGATATATCAAGAAAACATAAGATTATTACTAAAGCATACTTGGTTTTATTAAACAAATTTTTTAAGATTCTTTGTAAAAATTAAGTTCCCCTAATTTCCTATAAAAACTAAGTTGATTTATATGGAATACAAGGGGTTATAGACAGCCTAAATCAGGAAAAACCTCACTAATATAATACATCCAAAGTTCACTGTATTTATGTTTCTAGAGATTTAAAAAAAAAGCCTTTCAAAATTTTGGAAAGAATTACAGACAAATAGCCAGGTGTGGTGGCATATGCATGTAATCCCAACAACTCAGGAGGCTGAGGCAAGAAGACCACAAGGTTCAAGGTCAGCCTCAGCAACTTAGCAAGATACTGTCTTAAAATAAAAAGGGTTGAGTAAGTAGCTCAGTGGTACAGTGCCTCTGGGTTCAAGCCCTTGTACCACAGAAACACAGAATTACATACAAATATAAGATTTTACTTTATTTTATTGGTACTGGGGATTGAATCCAGGGGCATTCTACCTCCAAGCTATATCCCTAACCCCTTTACTTTTTTATTTTTCAAATAGGGTCACTAAGTTGCAGGGGCCTTGCTAAATTGCTGAAGCTGGCCTCTTCCCTGCAATCCTCCTGTCTCAGGTTCCCAGGTACTGGAATTACAGGTGTGTGCCACCATACCCAGCTTTATTTTCCTTTTCAAATTACATTTCCGTTCAATAGTTAGCCATATTCTCCTAGAGTGTCAAACTGTTCCTTTACATATGAAGAATCATCTGAAAAGTTCGGTAGGCATCAGATCTGTATTACAGCAGCATACCTGGAGTATTGCTCATAGCAGCAGTAGTACTGGCCAACACTGGTGTGACAACTGGAGGAGGAATTCCTGCGGCCATATCCAAAAGCGGTTGAATAATCTCACTCTTAAATACATTATTCTTCTGCCATAGGTTTAATACTCTCACTATTTTACTCTAGAGGAAAAAAAATATACTTTGATTTTTTATTTCAAAACCTTAGCACATTCATTTCATATAGGCTATCTAGGCACAAAATGAAAAGGAGAGATTAAAACACTTAATTTGGTACTTTACACTACTGAAATTCTGTTATCCACCATTTTGCATTTGTTAACCTTAACTCACTTGAAAAACATCATATTACTTCTGATACATATGCAAAGCAGATGAAAGCTACATTTAGCTGAAGGCACAGATAACAACTAGGGTCCACCTTCTATGTAAACACAATACTAATGAGATTGACAGTATGGCTGCCTGCAGAACTATCCTGAGGATTCGGAGGCAGTCAGAATTTCTCAGTACTAAAATTATATCTACAGTTGATTTTAACGTTGTCTCATACAATGCTCATCTTTTGAACAAATAAGTAACTTCACTACAAAGTCCTCAAGTACTGTGGCTCTTAAAATTTTCATTCTACAAACTACTTAAAGACAAGAGAAGCCGGGCATGGTGGTACACGCTTGTAATTCCAGTACTTGGGAGGTGAAGACCGGAGGATCCGGGTTCGCGGCCAGCCTCAGCTACTTAGTGAGGCCCTCCCCAACTTTTCAAAATAAAGTATAAAAAATAGGACTGGGGGTGTAACTCGGAGGTAAAACGCTCCTGGGTTCAATCCCCGGTACTGCAAAAAAAAAAAAAAAAAGATAGGAGAAGGTGTTTCCTCCTACAAGAATTTAAACAGGACAGGGATGTAGAGATGTGCTTAGCAAGCACGAAGCTCTGGGTTTGATCTTCACCCCAAAAAACAACAAAAAAGAATTTAACGAATTAGTTCTTTTCTTTCTAAGCACTTTGCCATAAATACCACTTCCCTTCTGACACTTCAAACTACAGATGGGAAAATTTCTGTATGGACGGAATTGAAGTATATAACCCTCTTCTTTCTCCAATCTCTTTTCTCATGATTCTTTCCTACTTTCTTCTCCCCTTGTTGAGGAATGTCAATGCCCTACTGGCATTGTTTAATCAGGCTCTCAGAATGATAAACCATGTTGTATACATACAGTGGGTCCACATTATTTCTTTTCTTACAATAATCTGAGAGGCCTTTTTCATTCTATAAAGAAAAAACCCTGCTTGCTACTAATAAGCAGACTTGACGTGGCGGAACCATCTCGGTGTTTTCTTTTCTACCTGACAGACCCTTCCACTGCAGCACTGCTCCAATTTACACTTTCCCCAAAGAGTCTCAGCAGAGGCCAACCCAATCCCTTCATTTGTTTTACTTTCACCCCTTCCTGGATTGTGTTCAGAGTCCTCCATGTTTCTGGTAAGATTCCAGTCAGTCATATAATATTCATATAAGCTGCTACAAAATTCATGGAATATATGCTATCTACACAACTTTTTTCATTAACCTTGGTTTGGGGCCAACTGTGTCAATTAAAAAAAAACTCTCAGTTTCTCTCATTTGTAAAATGAGACTGTGTACCATAAGGCTTCTTAGGTTCCTTTTTTCAGTTTCAAACTGTATCAAACTGTTTAGCTGGGCGTGTGTGTGTGTGTGTGTGTGTGTGTGTTGTGTGTGGAGGTACTAGAGATTAAACCCAGAGCATTTTACCTCCGAGCTACACCCCCAGCTCTATTTTTCATTTTTATTTTTATTTTGAAATGGGCTTGCTAGATTGATGAGAGTCTCACTACTTGCTGAGGTTGTCCTCAAACCTGTGATCCTCCTGTCTCAACCTCCCAAGTACTGGGATTACAGATGTGTGCCACAACACCAGACGTGGTTAGTATTTTTAAGGCCTTAACAGCTCCCAAATTTTGAGCATCCTGGGACAGTTATGCCTTATTTATTAGTTTTAGGTCTTAAAGAAGTTCAATTTAATTATTTATATATCCAAATTTTGCTACAAAAGAAATTTCATATGAAATTCCATTTAGTTGTGAAATCCTATTTACTTGTATTCTGTGTATTGTAAGATTGAAAGGACTGGGTATAGCCAGGAGTGGTGGCGCACGCTTGTAATCCCAGTACTTTGGGAGGCGGAGACCAGAGGATCCGGGTTCGCGGCCAGCCTCAGCTCTCTCTCTCTCGCGCGCGCGCGCTGTCTCTCTCTCTCTCTCTCATTCTACTTAGTGAGGCCCTCCGCAACTTCGTGAGACCCGGTTTCAAAATAAAGGATAAAAAATAGGGCAGGGGGTGTAGCGTGGAGGTAGAACGCCCCTGGGTTCAATCCCCGGTACCGCAAAAAAAAAAAAAGAAAATTACATAAAAATTCTTCACACCTTCTGATTTGATTATTTCTCCTTGTAACACATGAGTACTTATATTCTTATGCCTTATATAAAGATCTACCTGTTTCTAAGAACGCTTACTCATAACCAGACTTCACAATAAGCAGTACCTAACAACTATCATTCTATATATAAACAAATAATGCTCTTCATTTATTATGGAGATTACTGCATTAATGTAATCTTTCTTTCTTCCTGTGGCTTAAAAAAAGCCCTATTTCATAAACACTATTTCTTTTTGTTTGCAGTACTGGGGATTTAACCCAGGGGCATTCTACCTCTGAGGTCCACCCCCAGCCCTATTTTTTATTCTTTATTTTGAAACAGAGTCTCACTAAGTTGCTGAGGCTGGCCGCGAACCTGCGATCCTCCTGTCTCAGCCTCTCAAGTACTGGGATTACAAGCATGCGCAATTACGCCTGGTTCATAAACACTATTATAAATGATATTACACTATGAAATCTACAAACTGAAGGCTGATTTATACATTGTAGTTGATAAGAAACCCAAGCCTAAATTGGTGAAATTTCTAAGTCAAAGTGTTGGGTTACTTTGAAAAATGTTTACATAATTTTTTTATACTTCTATTGGTGCATTGTAATTATACATCATAGCAAGATTCAAAGTGATACAAACATACATGCAGACATCACTTGATGTATTTTCTTCTACAACCCACCCTGTTCCCCCTAAAATCGTGTGTGTGTGTGTGTGTGTGTGTGTGTGCACGCGTGCATGCATGTGTGTGTTAATTACTAGGAATTGAACTTAGGGGCATTCTACCTCTGAGCTACAACCCCAGCTCTAGTTTTTTTTTTAATTTGCAAACAGGGTCTCACCATGTTGTAGAGGGCCTCACTAAGTTGCTGAGGCTGGCCACAAACCTGCGATCCTCCTGTCCCAGCCTCCTAAATACTGGGATTACAAGCGTGCACCACCACGCCCGGTTCTAAAGTTTCAAATTAATAAATTATTTCAGATGGGATTCTAAAGTATCTATCTTAACAAGATAGGTCACTTAAAATTTAAAAGAGCCTTTTAGCCTGCAAAGTATCAAAGTACAAAAACAATTAAAAACAAAAGCTGTCTCAAGAAATATATCCAAAAATAGTTCACAAAAAAAAACCTGTATCTAAGCTGGACATATTGGTGCTCGTATATAAGCCCAGTACTTGGGAGACTGAGACAGAAAGATTACAGGTTCGAGGCCAGCACAAGGTGACTTAGCAAAACTGTTTCAAAAGGCGGGAGGGACTGTAGGGTGTACCTCAGTAGTAGAGCATCCCTGGGTTCAATTCCCACTACCACACAAAAAAGAATCCATATGTATCCATCTTAACAAGGCTTATGATTCAAGAAGCCTATATAAGAGAGTTAAATGCTTTGTGGGGAGCTTTTGGGTCTTGTGGTTCTTCTTAAAACAACCACTGTTCTCTACCCATTCCTGCTTTTTCCTACTTACTCAACATTGCATTCAACCCTGTAAGAAACCACACCTAAATGTCCAACTGAGCATCAAAATAAGTACCCTAATATCTCAGAGAAAATATGAGGATAAACAATGACTTTTGTTCTTGCTCTGGATCCACAGTTTTCTTTTTCTTGCCAATTATACAATATTTACATATTCAGTTTCAGCAGAGTTAGTGTTGGCTTCTAACACTTTAATAAAATTGTACCCAAACAAAAGAATTTTGTATAGTTATTTTTTTATCAATTGCCTGGAAAATGCATTTTTCACAAACACAGAAAAGGTAAACATCAACTCAAGTCAAATAATCACAATCCTGAATTGGTCCTATGTGTAAATAAATGTCTAATATAATTCCAAAAGCGTATTGTAGCCAATTTCTTAAATAGCAGTTGCTTCAATATAAATTAAAAAGTAGCAAAATCAACATCTTTCTACTCTAAAAAATTCTAAGAACAAAATGAATATGGATATTATAATTACATATTCAAATTAGGAATAAAGAGTAGATATAATAAAGCCATATGTTAAGATAATCTAAAGACTTTAAGACCATATGTTAAGAAAATCTAAAGACTCAAAGACCCAAACCAGAAGATCTAAAGACTCCAAGACCAATATATCTATTATATACATTACCCTCTTGGTCTCAGAGGAGATATATATCCTTAAACAATACAGCAGCATACCTTGTCATCCCCAGGGCAGCGATATAAATTCTGGAAAGTGCTAATGATGTTATTACTAAATCTGGGTGCAAAAACATCCTTTTCTTGACCAAACTGATGTCGGGATTGTCGCACAATGGAGTCAATAACATAAAGTCCAGGTACTTTGTATTCCGGTTTACACTGACGAGAAAAAGAAGAGTAGGAAGGGAAGAAAATAGAAAACGTAAAATTCTTGATAGACAAAAATCATCATAACTCCTGTTATACAAATACAAAAGCACTGCTCATGCTGTAATGAATATTCAGAGATTGACTTCCACACCATCTGTCTCTGGAATGACATTTTATAGAATCTGCTTTGGCTACTCTACACATTCAGATCGACTGCCAGTCACCCAAGTTCCAAAACAGTAATGCATAACTGGTTTCAATGACAAAAAACAAACGGATGAAGTGTTGTTACAATAAAAATATTGCTTAATGATTTTCAAAGGCTACATGGAAGGAAGAAGTAAGTTCAGGAAAGAACTCTAGAAAATGTTTCACTAACATGCATTATATTGCATGTGGACAACCTAACAAAAGGGTTTCTATACCAACGAAGGAACAAACACCAAATGGCAAATTACAACATTCTAAACACATGAAACCCAAAGTTTCAAATTTTTCTCAAAGAATACATCTATTAAAAAACAGAGATAAGACACTACCATTGTAATTCTGGGAATCTATCCTATGAAAACATTTTTCAGCCACTTCACTGGGTTAGTATTTCTCAACCATCTTATCTGTTACACATTTTGTGGAATATAAAAGTCCCTACTTTCTAGCCATAGGTTTTTGTAGCCTATGTAGTTAGGTAAGCACAATGAAGACTCCTTTTACTAATCAAGCTTCCTGCTCTTATTTGGTCTCCATACCCCAAAACATAAGAAAATCTGCTTCTAAGACATATGTTGATTAAAATCAAAGCAGGTTCACTTTCTGGTATAATAGGTTTTATCCAAATTTATTTTCTGAAAAATTACACATGGCACTAAAACAAAACTATTTTTCCTCCATGTTTTATACTTTTATTGGTACACTGTAATTGTACATCAGAGCGAAGTTCAAAGTCCTACAAACAAACATGCATACAGCTCTTGGTGAGTTTCCCTTCGGGTCCCACACTGCTACCCACCCCCCATACATAACAGTGAGACTGGTGGTGAGACCTGCATACATGGGCACAGCATAACGTGAACTGTTTCTTCCATCAGTTCTTCCTTTTCCCTTCCTCATCTCCTTCCCCCATCCTCTTCCACTATTCTACTGGTCACTCTTCTCACTGACCGAAAGTCCCTTTTGTGTCCTATTTTCTCTCCAGCTTCCACAAATGAGAGAAAACATTAGACCCTTGACTTTCTGAGACTCGTTAATCTGACTTAGCATAATATTCTCTAGTACCATCCCTTTGCCTATAAATGACATAATAACAAAACTATTCTTTCAGAGATTCTTCTTGGAAATGTACCAGCGAGAAAAGACTCTTGAACCCACCCCTAACACAAACAAGTTTCTGAATGGGATTTTCAGCCAAGACAGTGGATGGTTTCATTCTGCAAAAAGGATAGAGGCGCTTGATATGCTCCTTAAAATCCTTTTTAAAAACCTTATCCTTAAGGGTCTTGGTTAACCCAAGAAAATGAAGAGAAATTTAACACCAATTCAAAGGAATATATCCTAAGATTTTGGCTATTAAGTGCTTAAGTTATTTCCTAAAAGGGCAATAAATGTTGGTGTTTGGGAACTAAAGTCTTAAACTAAAGGATCAAAATATTATTTGAAGTTGTTGTTTTTGAAAGTCTGAAATAGTTAAAGTTTTCCCTCAATCTTCCTTTGACTACTGTACATTCAAAGAAATACCTACCTATCCGGGTTAATAATACATATCAGTAAATAAAACTTTTTAAATTTAATGAGAACCAGGACATCCACTTTGTTTAAAAAAAAAATATATATATATATATTTATATTTATATATGTGTGTCAGGCATGGTGGCACACACTTATAATCCCAGTACTTGGGAGGCTGAGATGGGAGGATTGTAGGTTCAAAGGCAGCCATGGCAACTTAGCGAGGCTCTCAGCAACCTTGTGAGACCCTGATTTCAAATAAGAAATAAAATCGGGCTGGGGGTGTAGCTTAAGAGGTAGAATGCTTCTGGGTTCAATCCCCAGTACCAAGAAATTTTAAAAAATTAAAAAATATATACACACACATACATATTCCTCAATGCTACAAATATAGCTAAGTGCTTAATAATTATTCACTGACTGGCTAATTTTCCCAAAGCCAGAAAAAAAATAATTTTATTTATTTATTTATTTATTTATTTATTTTGCAGTACTGGGGATTGAACACAGGGGCGTTCTACCTCTGCGCTACACCCCCCGCCCTATTTTTCATACTTTTATTTTGAGACCGGGTCTCACGAAGTTGCGGAGGGCCTCACTAAGTAGAGAGCGAGACAGGGAGAGAGAGAGAGAGCGTGTGCGAGCTGAGGCTGGCCGCGAACCCGGATCCTCCGGTCTCCGCCTCCCAAAGTACTGGGATTACAAGCGTGCGCCACCACGCCCAGCTTAGAAAATAATTTTAAATGTAATGCATTATTTTACACAAGTGATTATCTTGAGATTAAGGTTGAATAGAACATATAAGTTGCTGATAAGAGCTTTAAGGTTAATATTGAGGGATAAGTAAGACAAGTAATTAATGTGGTGTATTTTTAGTAAGTCTTTTTTATTTATTTATTTTTTATTTATTTTTTTTTTTTTTTGCGGTACCGGGGATTGAACGCAGGGGCGTTCTACCTCCGCGCTACGCCCCCGGCCCTATTTTTTATGCTTTATTTTGAAACCGGGTCTCACCAAGTTGCGGAGGGCCTCACTAGGGAGAGGGAGAGAGGGAGAGGGAGAGAGGGAGGGAGGGAGGGAGGGAGGGAGGGAGGGAGAGAGAGAGAGAGAGCGAGCGAGCTGAGGCTGGCCGTGAACCCGGATCCTCCCAAAGTACTGGGACACGCCCGGCTCAGTCTTTTTTATTTATATCAGGAACTCTTGATTACAAACTAACAATACAGAAGAACCATGAGTGCACACTATAATAAATTTGCCTTAAGGCCAAATCTGAAGATTTGAAGCTTGAAAAATGTATTTGCACTTTTATTAATGAACAATAAGGCATAAGGAAAAAACATTCCTTCTCCACTTATCTTTCAATATATTATACATTAACAAGTTGTGGGGTACAGTTTCTTGCTTTAGTAGATTTCACATGAGATGGTAAAAGTTTCTTAGATACAATGTTTTAAATAACTTAATACCTGGTAAACTTGGCTAAACCACCGATTAGATACTTGAGAGAAGAATTAAGACAAAGAAATATGAAATACTTTATCTTGTCTTCAAGTTCTATTGACTGGAAACAAAAATTTTAAGTCTTTCCAGTGACCTGTTACATTTTAATCTTGGAATAATATTTAGAAAGCTGTATCATATTAAATTTTTACAGATATGCCATATTCAAACAACATTCCAATAATTTCCAACTTCTCAAGCTTCAGAGAAAGAGCGTTTGGAAGCAGAAAGAGAAGAAAAATAGGGAGAGTACAGCTTTAAGTGCATTTGTGTCACTTTCATTCTACAATCCAAACTGGCATGTGTCATCAATCAGCCAGGGCTGTGTTACTATAAAATGTCCCACTAAGAAGCTCACGTGTTAGGCAGTGCAGCCAGGTCTGGAAGGAGAGGCTGGAGGAGGCGGGTCACTGGGGCTGTGGCTTCAGGGACTGTATCTGACCCTTAACCACCCCTGCTAGCTTCCTGGCCATGAGGTGAGAGCTGCATTTCCTCCACATGCCCTGAAGCCCAGTGCTGAGTCATTTTTACCTTGGAACTGGCCAAACACGGACTGAAACCTTTGAAACCTCTAAAACCGTGATCCAACAAATGTTTCTTACTCTAAGTTATTCTTATCAGGTATTTTGGTTGCAGCAACAAAAAAACTAACTAATGCAGGCTGTTTGACCAAGAAACCCTCTAGGTGAGTTGGACTACATACTTTGCAAAATACAGACTTTATATAAGAATTTCTGTTGCACTTTCAACTATTTAAAGTTGGAATTAAAGAAATAGAACTTTAGAATGGTAAAACAGCAGTAAGTGGCTGCACCTGCAACAAACTGACTGGTGCTGCTGGTGGCGTGTAAGGAAGAGTACTATTCCAGGAGACAGTCAGGCCTGACGCCACAAGAGCAGTTTTTCTTTTGTCTGTATATTAAAAAGCTTGACATTTGAGCTGCAACATTTAGTAGTGCTGGCGGCAAAATCCCGTAATATCTATCTTGTACAGTGAGCATAAATTCAGTAGTAGGTGGGAGCTGCAATAAAAATAAGCTTTTTCTTGGCTTAAAAATAATTTCTTTGTGCCACAGAAATACAATGAACTTTTACCTTATATGAAAAAATAGTCAATGTATGTAAAAGGAGTAATACACTGAAGGTAACAAGCAACTGTGATCAAGCTTAACAATTCTAGGATTTGCTCCAAATGTTTTCTCACTAATTCCTTAGCCATTCCTTACAAAATTTTGTTGCTACTCTTTTTCTGCAGATTATTTTAGGAATCTCCCAACCCCTCCCAAAACACACATATGTTGTAATGGTAAATATGATTTTTCTAATTATCTGCTTCCTGGAGATTCTAATACACACAGCATGTGCCCCACTTCTGCCTTCGTCTCTGCTTAAAAAAAAAATCCTTGCTCTGCCAGTGTTTTTATCACTTTGCGAACCTTCTCTAATAAGAAGAGGTACACTATGCACATTTCCAGGAAAATTATCTTCACACATTTAAAGTAAGTATGCAGTTTAGGAGACAACTGAGTATTTTATCAGATCACCTATCAATTGTATGATAAATCCTGGTACACCCTCCTTATTCTACATGTGTCAATGTAGAACAAGAAAAAAAACAAATTTGCTGTTCTATTTAATCTAAGAATGTTGTTTAGTACATAGCTTACTGATAATTTTAATGTCTTCCAACCAGATTGGAAGTACCATAAACAGAGCAATAATGTATCCTCAAACTTCCCTGGATTTTGTAAGCAGCAAACCAGTATTAGTTGATAATGCAATATTGACCATTCTAGATTATTTTCCATTTAAAAATTTACAGTTTAAAGATTCTTGCCAGCTGGGTGTGATGGCTCACACCTGTAATCCCAGTACTTGGGAAGCTGAGACAGAAGGATCACAGGTTCAAGGCCAGGCTCAGTAACTTAGTAAGACCTTGTTTCAAAATAAAAAATGAACAACAAAAAAAAGAACTGGGGGTGTAGCTCAGAGGTGGAATACCCCCAACATCGATTCCAATAACCCCCCCCACACACACACACATCCTACCAATTAAGAAATTCTTTAAAAAAAATCATGGGAAACTTAATATACTTTCCTTAATAGTTGCACAAAGTGTTTCCTAGGATTTTCTTTCCTCTATATACTATAATAACTATAATAAGCCCTGAGAATACTGTGAGATGCTTGTAAAATCTGCAAACCTAGGGTAATTTACATATCTTCGGCTTCACTATGAAAAAAAAAACTATGTCTCAGACTTTATGGACATCCAGTATTAGGTTTAACAAGAACTAAGCATATATAATACTCTTGAAAAAGCCTATATGATCTTCACCACTAATTCTAAACCAATCTACATAGTATTTTTAAAGGAAATAGCAGCTAACTACACAAGTTAGGTCAGAAATATTACTACAAAATAGGAGGAAAGATGAGGAGATATTTTCTTTTAGATGGCACACTAAATACTTCTATGTTATTTTAAAAACCTGTGATAATTCAAGCTATTTTTTTTTCAAAATGCATGAAACCTCAGAAATTCCACAAAAGCAATATGCATTTCCACAATACCTAAGCTGGAAGAAGACAATGGGGAATCACTAACCCCTCTCCTCTTCATATTTAAAGGGCACACCAGTAAGCAAGCAAGAAATGAAAGTGACCCTTCTTTACTGATGTGGAGTATCACCGAAGGATGATGGGAGAAGGAGGGTAGACTTTGAGTAAGAAAAATAATCACCTCAGCTCCTGATAAAATAAAGCTAAACAAACTCAAATTTTATACACAGCTTAACTATTTGAGGTTGAACTAGAGGTGATATAATAGTGAATCTTAAGAAAAATAATAGTAGTCAGAAAATAACCCAATATTTTAAAGGTATAGTAATAGGGTATAGTTTTGCTCTTTGATTACAGAAATTTGTTCTAACTGGTGAGTCCTTAAAGTGTCTAAAAACAAGATTTAAAGCTTACTGGAATTTAATTTTTTGAGTAAAGGCGATTCATTAACGTCTTTTGAAAATAACTACAGCTCACTAGATAGTAAAAAATTAATTCTAACCACAAAAAGTGTTGGCAAAAATGTGGAACAACAAAATTCTACACATTGCTAGTGAGAGTGTAAATTAATACAACCATTATGGAACTAATTAAGTATTATATAGCCACAATGAAGAAATGCATATCCTGTAACACCACAGTTCCACTCATACAGAAATGTAAGCTGCACCAGGATATATTTTTAAGAATGTTTCCAGGGAGCAGTGTTGTACCGATTTCCCAAAAGTAGAAAACCCACATTCACAGGGCCCTATATCTATAAATAGCAGAATGGATAAGCTGAACTTTATTTTTGTAATGGAATATTTACAGCAGGGAATAGTAAAAAGTACTGCTATACACAACAAGGATGAATCCTAAACATATGTTGATGAATAAAAGCACAGTACACAATAAAGTAGATAATACAGAATTCTATTCTGTGAATTAAAAAGTACATTAAACTACTCTAAGAATTCATACTGGGCTGGGGAGCAGCTCAGTGGTAAAGCGCTTGCCTAGCATGCCCAAGCCCCAGGTTCAATTGCTAGTACCACCCCACAAAATAAGAATTCATACTTACATACAGGACAGTACTTTATCATACCAATTAGACAGTATGATAGGCATAAATGTAAAATATCTCACACCTGTATCATGATATGTAGTAGCAACCATGCTTCATCAAGAGTTGGTTTTAATGATTTTATTCTACAATATTTTCTTTCCAAATGATTGAGAAACTAATTTTAAAAATGGTGCCAGGTACCAAAATAGTAACAGAAATTTGCTTCTTTGGGGGGAGGGATTTTAACTTTGCTTTTGCTTTTTTATTAACAGAGTATGCTGGATGTCTATAATTTTGTTTAGATGAGTAAAGAACTTAGAAAATTTTTGTGCTATTGATGCATAACATATTGCTATTATTTACATATATGCCAATCATATAATCTGAATTATATATAAAAATTCAAAGTATATATATATATATATATATATATATATATATAAACTCAATAAATATATAATTACTTACATATTTTAAATTCTGGAAACATTAGCTGTGCTGTCAGCTTTGGAAAATGTATCCCAGTTTACCACATTTAGCATGGCAGAGAAATTAACAGCCTTATTGGTCTAGAAACAACCTTAATTTTTTTTCATTTGTACAGGGGTAACACACTGTTATTAAATATGTATGGTCTTATCAATAGGGGTTTGATACAGAAACTAATATTCTCTAAATAATGAAAAAAATCACATTTATTTTAAGTAAAACTATAATGGCAAGGAAGGATGTAACTAACATAAAAGTCGGCCTGTGGTTACTTGGGTAGGGGATGTGCAGGGTATGATCAAGAAGAGGGAATTGGGGGTGGCAGGCCTCAGAGTTCAATTTCTTGAAATGAGTGGAAATTATAGAAGCCTTTGAAAAATTTAGCATTTTGCTGTATATGTGCACATATATGTACAATAAAAAGAAACTATATAAACACCCATGGTTTCTTAAATAAAACACAATGGCAAAAGTTTTTCTTATTGTAATGATTCAGGATGACTGATGAGGTAAAGATGTATATGGAACATAAACTTAAGAAGTATGGGACTTAGAATTAATCTAAATTACCCTAGGGCAAAGAAATTTTAGTAAAAAGTACATGTGGAAAGTAAGAATCTGGACTTTTACTCC
This sequence comes from Glis glis, assembly GCA_004027185.1. NCBI lineage: Eukaryota > Metazoa > Chordata > Mammalia > Rodentia > Gliridae > Glis > Glis glis. Next base: position 22,422 of record PVJS01006689.1, read on the forward strand.
TTTGTGCCCAACTGCCCAAATCCTTTTGTGCCCCCATCCCAAGAGTAAAGAGTATCCATGATAAAAATCCACTGTTACAGAACACTACTCCCTACATGAAAGTATGTACATATGTATGTATGTATGTGTGTGTGTATACATACACACACAAAGATCACAGAGGTAAAGTAAATAAAACAACCATCTTTCAATATGGACCCTACCCTTCCTCTGGGGAAATACCAAAAGGCAGAAAAATAAATGTACCAAAAGATGACCAACAAGCCAGGCATGATGGTGCACACCTGTAATCCCAGTACTTGGGAGGCCGAGACAGGAGGATTGCAGGTTCAAGGAGAGCCTTAGCAACTTAGTGAGACTCTCAGCAACCTAGCAACACCCTGTGTCAAAACAAAAAATAAAAATAAAAAGGGCTGGGGATGTAGCTCAGAGGTACAATACTTCTGAGTTCAATTCGCTGTACCACCCAAAAAGAACAAAAAGAAAAGGGAAACACAATATATCCTTGTGGTGAATAGATCGTTCTGTATCTTGATTTCAGTAATGGTTACATGACTCCATAGATATTATTAAATTGCACAGAACAAAATGCACACACATAAATGTGTAAAATCTGAATATGGTTGGTGAGTCAATAAGGTGATGTGGAAAAAAGTTTGGAATTTTTGATTTTTGGATTAGAGATGGTCAATCTGTACAAGATGTTACCATCAAATGAAACTAAATGAAGGTTGTACGGATTCTCTGAGTTGTTATGATTTATTCTCCACTGAATGAATTACATGTAAATCCATAAAGTTGTATTATAAAATTAAAAGTGCTACTGAAAATATAGGTGGGGGTATTGCACATTGGTAGAGCACTTGCATAGCATGTGCAAGGCCCTAAAGTCAATCCCCAGCCCTGCCAAAAAAAAAAGGGGGGGGGTAAACTTTAGCCAGGCATGGTGGTGTGCCTCTGCAATGCCAGCTGTTCAAGAGGCTGAGGGAGGAGGATAGTGAGTTTAAGGACAACCTAGGTAACAAAGCAAGTCTCAGGAAAAATTAAAATGAAAAGTAAAAAGTAAACACGCATACACAATTTAGCCATTACGCAGATTCATTGCTGAATCTTTGACTTAAATAGGAATGGGGCAAAGCAATTAAATTTTTCACAAACACTGACTTGCTTCTTCAGAATAACTGTACAATTGTCTCACAATGAAATAACTACTCACTTCAGTTTTTCCTAAAATCCTAGAGTATCTTACTAAACCTCTACCCATAATCAAATTATTCAACATCCATCCATAAATTCATGTTTTTCTTTTAGCCCCCAATTATTAAAATTGTGATATCTGAGGGAAAAGCAAAGACATAATCTAGGAACTATTAAAAATATACAATCTCAATCTCCTCCCACACCCAGTGACTCAGAATCTACAGTGTAACAAGATCTCCATACAATTCCTGAACATAAAGTGTAAGAGACACTACTTTAAACAGCTGTGTTAAGACTTTTAAAAGCTTCAGGCTGAAGAAATCTTTCAATCACTAATATATTTATAGTTTAATTTAACCCTAAAACAGAACAACACATTTGTTATTTTACTCATGTTTTATCTTCAAGTTATCTAAACTAATTAATCCCCCAAAATGTTTAACCAATACTTAGTATCAAAAAAACAAGCCTTAAAAAAGAGAAAATCCTGAATCAAATAAGTAACTGAATTATTCAAGGCTACCTAGTTTAAGTGACACAGTAATTTCACTTTGACACCTGCACTCTTCTCTCAGTCAACTATTTTTTAACACACTGTAATCTTGCTAAATCTTTAATACAATATATCTCTGATTCTTGAACTGGCTCTGCTGACATCTAGACACATGAACATGAGCAAAGTATAAAACCTAAGCACAAATCAGGAAAGTACAGGTTCCCTGTAGTATCATCTTAGGCATTAAATCTTAAGCAGTTTCCTGCCAGAAACTGTGGCACCAATAGATGCTCATAGCTGGGTGTGGTGGCACACACTTGTAATCCCAGTACTTGGGAGGCTGAGATAGAATACCAGGTTCGCAGCCAGCCTCAGCAGCTTAGTGAAGCCCTTCACAACTTAGTGAGACCCTGTTTTTTAAAAAAACAACTGTACGAAGAACTATAATCACCTCGGCCCCTGGTTACAAAACCACTACTAAATGTATGCAAGACAGCTGTTTTCAACTTTATCTCCCTCTGCTTCCACTGGAAAATGGAACTGCAGGTCTATCTATAAGATACAGCAATGTGTAATATCCTAATGGATCAGACAAAATGAATCAGCAGAAGAAAATCATCTGGGAGACAGTATTTTTTCCATATCTTATATAATTAGAAAGCTACTGAGACAGGAGGATCGCAGGTTCGCAGCCAGCCTCATCTACCTAGGCCCTCTGCAACTTAGTGAGACCCTGTTTCAAAATAAAGAATAAAAAATAGGGCTGGGGGTGTAGCTCGGAGGTAGAATGCCCCTGGGTTCAATCCCCAATACCGCAAAAAAAAAAAAAGAAAGAAAGCTGCTTTCTAAGCACATAGCTTGAAATGCCAAGTGAGACCTTCCATAAAGGCTGTACAAAGCAACAGATTTACATTCCAATAAAGACCAATCACACTGACATGATTTTTTTTCAAGGGATAGATGCTCACCATGGCAATGTAAATTTAACAAAAGTATCTGCCTGAAAACTATTGTTTTTAGAATTATCCAAAAGGTACTTTCATGGAATCTCTTTTTAACAGTCCATCAAAACAACTTAAACTCAGGTATCTGAAAGAAGAGCACAGGCACTAGTATATAGTTACAGTACATTTAACCTATGTATTAAAAAGCATATACTTACTTTCTGAATGAATTTCTCAACACTCTGTACCACATGTTTATAGAACTGGAAGAGGGAAAAAAGGTATGTTTTAAAATCACTTGAGTAGATTAGAATTTCCTTCTAACCATAGGCTTTAACATAGCTCCAAAGGTCCATCAAAACAATGAATTTTAATAAAAAATTTCAAGACATGCACACCACTCAACTTTATAAGCCACTAGCTGTGATATCTAATTACTTAAATGATTCTTGAAGATATATGATCAGTATGTCCAAGCTCAGTTACCTTAACATAGATACAAAAGAATACTATCAAACTCTTTATGAAAGCATACTTTGGCAAACTCTTGCATTGACAGCAAAATACTTGTGATATGCGCACTGGCAGATGTATATTCTTATTTTCAAGGCAGGAAAAGTACAGATATTCTATAGTATCATTTCATCAGCGAAATCAAGGGCAGAAAAATCAAATAACTCTATCAAAAAAGAGCATTAATAAATATATGTAAGACAGGTGTTTTAAATTTCATCTGTCGCCTGCTTCCCCTAGAAAATGAACTATCACTATGAATCTCACTATGATGTACAATTACAAGGTACTAATAAAAGATTTTTAAAAAATGGGCTACTACATTTTTGTGGTGTAAATACTCCCACTGTGGCCAATTTCATGCCGCTAACATGATATTGCTACACACTGAGTTGTGAAAGTGTTTTGGCACGACATCATTATGCAGTATTTCCACCACAAATTCAATTGATGCAAATAATCTCAAGAACACATATCATAAAATGCAGTAAAATAATTAGAAAATGATGAGTTTTGACTATTTGCTACTTTGGGTTTTAATATAATTTGCTTCATTTTAAAAAAATGAGCTACTATGAAGGATGAGAAAACAGAATATTTAGGTTTCATAAAAAAATAACATTAAGCATAAACAAATTACTAAGTTTAGGTGCATCAATTACTAAGTTTTAGAGAATAAAAAGAATATAGGCAGGTCACCAAGTACTGTGTGCATGTAAGTCCCTATCACTGCACTACATTATGATAAAAGACTGCAATGCACCAATAAAAGTATATTAAAAAAGGAGTAATATACATGTTTGCATATTCCCAGGATCATAATCATAAAAATCAGATCATAATGAAGAACAGTATAAACAAAGTCCAAGAGACTGAACTTATTCTATACTGAGCCTATAGATAGCCTGGAAAAAAAAAAATCACTTTTTTGAGGAATTCTTTGGTTTAAAAGTGCTTGTTGCGGTACATAGTGGCGCACGCCTGTAATCCCAGTACTTGTGAGGCTGAGATAGGAGGATCACAGGTTCGAGGCCAGTCTCAGCAACTAAGTGAGACTCTGTTTCAAAATAAAACATAAAATAGGGTTGGGGTATAGATCAGTGGTAGAACACTCCTGGGTTCAATCCACAGTACCACATAAAAAATAAAATAAAATAAATAAATGTGCCTGTCATTGTCTTTACCCCCTTTGATTTTCTGGATGTACGTATAGGAATTCTAACTATAATGATGTAAGATATTAACTACAAATCTGAAAACTAAGGTTTGGCCATAAGAAAACTGCAAAAGTCAACTAATTATCTGAATTTCCCCAGTAATGATTACTTTAGTAAAGAGGAATTTTTTAATGTAATATATTGCTATTATTCAAATGATAATTGTTGCTTCTGGTTATAGCTGATGTTTTAATTTACAAGAGGAAAACATTACTAAATACTCAGTAACAACTTAATTAGAAATAAGCATTCATTCATTCTCCTTTTTAAGAGCCCTATTAAGCAAGGAGTCTTAGCTCTGGAGATAAGAACTTCTAAGGAAGGTGTCTATGGTTGAGTTTCAAAAGGTCAGTTAGCCAAGAAATTTCATGTGAATTTTTTTGCATATGTGTGTTTCCCCAGAGAGAATCCAACCTTTTCTTTAGATTTTCAGAAGTATCGAGAATTAACACTGGTTCAAAACCTGTTCATGGTCTATTCACACAATTCAAATACCTTATGTACAGTGAAGGCAAATTATTTTCCATAATGGCCCATTTTCAAGTCTATATAATCAAGAAGTAAAATATTTTAATTTTTCTTTAGATGCCTTTTTCCAACATGTATTTAAGATTCTACAAAGTCAGTGTGACGAATAACAGTGTCAAATACATTCTCTATGACATCGATATATCCAAAATATCACCTGCCTAAGAAAGGTAAGGAAAAACATTTACTTCAAAGTTTAAAAATGCTAAGTGTTTATGTCTTTTTTCCCACACTGAACATGTATTAATACTGTAATGCAACAGTAAATATATACTCTATAAAAACAATTCCTCCTCCAAATTTTTAAGGTAGCATTTTCTTTTGAAAACTCTACAGTAAAACTGATTACTCACCTTAATAGCTTTGATGGCTGCCTTTGTAATCTGGGTCATTTTCGCTTTAGAAATGGGTGGTTTATAGTCATTCAGGGAATATAACTGATGAAAAAAGAAAAACAAATTTTAAATACAGCAAAACTCTCTCTATGAAATTACCAACATTTTTATTTTCATATTCTCAAGGAAATCAAAGTGCTGCTTTTCTTTTAAAATTCAAGCTCAACATTTTAGCCATCAGGGAAACATCAAAATTACCTTGAGTAATCTATTTATTACTGTCTTTAATTCTGAAAAATTCAAATACTGCAAAATACTGCAATGAACATCACATATTCTCCCCTTAAATTCACCAATTATTAACTTTTTGCCGCATCTGATTCTATGCACATGCATGCACATACACACTTTTTTCATTTTTCTGGCTGATTCAGTTGATAGGTTCAACTTTACACTTACTTCTTGTAATCAGAAAGATAGATAACAAGTGTTTTAGCAAGGATGCAGAGAAACTGGAATCCTTAGACACTGTTGGTGGGAATATAAAATGGTACAAGCCTGCCGCCTCTCTCTCTCTCTCTCTCTCTCTCTCTCTCTCTCTCTCTCTCTACTTAGTGAGACTCTGCAACTTCGTGAGACCCAGTTTCAAAATAAAGTATAAAAAATAGGGCCGGGGGTGTAGCACGGAGGTAGAAGGCCTCTGGGTTCAATCCCCGGTACCGCAAAAAAAAAAAAAAAGAAAAAAAAAATGCTACAAGCAGCTTTATGAAACAGTTTGAGAATTTCTCAAAAAAATTAAATAGTTACCATATGACCCAGCCAATTTCACTCCCAGGCCCAAAGAGATAAAAACAAATGTCCATATAAAAACTTGTCCAAGAATGGTCACTGTAGCATTATTCATTGAAAACTTAATAAAAATTCATTTAGAAAGCAGAAACAAGCCCAATGTCCATCAACTGGTGGATAAACAAAATGTGTTATATTCATTCCATGAAATTTTAGCCATGAAAAGGAATGGAGTACTGATACATGCTACACATGAATGAACCTTGGAAACATTATGCTAAGTTAAAGAAAAATAAGGAATAAATAATAAATCAGTGTTTCCTTTTGAGGTGAAGAAACTATTTTAAAGTTAATTGTGGTAAAAGTTGCACAACTTGGTGAATATACTAAAACCACTGAATTGTACACTTAAAACTGGTTGATTTTACAGTGAATTATATCTCAATAGAACTGTTTTTTAAAATCAAGGGAATCTGGCCGGGTGTGGTGGCGCACGCTTGTAATCCCAGTACTTTGGGAGGTGGAGACCGGAGGATCCGGGTTCACGGCCAGCCTCAACTCGCTCGCGCACGCTCTCTCTCCCTCTCTCTCTCTCTCCCCCTGTCTCTCTCTCTCTACTTAGTGAGGCCCTCCGCAACTTCATGAGACCCGGTTTCAAAATAAAGTATAAAAAAATAGGGCCGGGGGTGTAGCGTGGAGGTAGAACGCCCCTGGGTTCAATCGCCGGTACCGCAAAAAAAGAAAAAAAAATCAAGGGAATCTAATGTTTAACAACAACCCCTCCCCCAGTCTTTGTTTTGAAATTTCTCATATAAGCAAAGGATAATAACAGTACTTAGAAAAGTTAAAGACACACTGGAGAAATCAGACAACATACGAGTAACTAAACTTAAATAAGTATTGATTGAAACTTGCACTGTACTTAGTGATGCTAAGATTTTTAACTGTAATGGTGTAAGGTCTGACTGAAAAGTTGGGAAAGTAGCCTTTCACCATTAAAACTCTGCAAAAACAACCTGAAGAGACTTTTCATGCTATTCACTTTGGCCCCCTGTGTCTCTGGACAATCTGTCAGTTTCCCCCATATTTGTCTCCTCTTCCTCCCATGATCAACACTTCCATGACCACGGTCCAAATGGCCTTCATCTCTCACCTGGAGAACACCTAAATGGATGTGGCATGTTCTCACCACGCTTAGAGCTGCCTTTTAAAAGAACCAATCTGATCAGGTGACTGACACTCAAAACTACTCTACTACCCTTAAAATGGCCAATGACTTCTCTTTGGATAAACAACAACAAAGTCTGCCTGATCCAACTCCTGTCTCTGTTTCTAGACTCACCTCCCACCATGCTGACAGACCCTCCCTGCTCCAGGTCTTTCTTAAATTCCCTGCCATGGGGCCCTTAAAATGAGGCTGTTCCTGTCTACTTACGATGCTCTCCACCAAGGACTCCCCACTACTTAACATGTACTCATCCTTTTCAGTTAAAGCTTCACATAATGAGGAAAGGCTTCCCTACCTCCCACCAGATCAAGACTCCCCTCTTTTTTGGGGGGGCAGGAGGGATACTGGGGATTGAATCTAGGGGCATTCTACCTCTGAGCTATACCCCCAGACCTTTTTATCTTGAAACAGGGTCTCGCTAAGATGCTGAGGCTGGCCTTGAATCTGTGATCCTCCTATCTCAGCCTCCCAAATACTGGATTAAGAGGTGTACGCCACCACACAGACTCCCCTCTTATGCTCTCACTGTCCTACCATTCACTTTGGAAGCATTTGTTGCAGCACTCTGACATCTATATGTTTAAATAATACTAGATTTTTAAAAAGGCCTGCCACAGGGTGATAGTGATTGATACCAATCAACACAAGATATAAGTTCCTGTAAGTGTAATTTAAGTCATGAAGAGGTTAACTGTACACCAACTGCTGTGCAAACTGAAATCAATCCTAGTAGAAATACAAACATCTTTCCCCATTAATTGCCTAGAGACACCCCTGTTCATGACAGTGCCAGACTAGGATTAGATCCTATCCGATATTTTCTAAAAACTCTTAAACTAAGATTCTTAAGACCTCTGTGAAACACAGGGAATTTTAATGTAATCACAGCCCCTATTCCTATCTGTTTTAGAAAATCTACCTGTATGCTAGTCTATTCACTAGGTTCAAAATAATGCATTCTATGGTTTCATAATAAGCCAGGTAAAGCAAAAGTCAGTGTCCCAGAATTTCTTAGAGAACCCATCTGAGATACATCATGCTCTCTCCTACTAGAGAATAAGCTCTAGGAACAGAAACCCTGTTTTGTTGTTGCTGAAATTTTGTTCTCCTTTTCTTCAAATTGTATCCTCAGTCCCTGGCAAAAACAAGATATTTGTTAACAACCAATTAATATAAAAAATATATACAAGAGGCGGCAATGCATAAGCTTTGCACAGGAAGACCTAAACTTGAATTCCAACTATGTTACCTTATTAAAAGTTGCTAAGCCTCTACCCTTAGTTTTCTATTTACAAATTAGAATATTCATTTCAAAGAGCACACACTAGAGTTGCTCAATCCTCTTCTTTGGCAGGTATTCCCCATGTAAGTGAGTATTAGTAAAGGATCCATCAAACATTCACTCAGCTATCTGGAGGTACATTTTATAGTTACTTCTATTACTAGAGTAATCAAGAAGCACCAAGTTGTTTTATGGTTGACCACGCATTACTTCTTTCATTTTGGGTGGCAAAGGCCCTGGATTTCAATTAAGCACTAGTTCACATTCTGGCAGGCCAATGTGTTGCATTCTTTTTTAGGAGGTGAGAACATATAATTTAGACTTTAAACCATTTTCAGGGTCAGGGGGGTGGCTTAGTGGTAGAGCACCTGTCTAACATGCGCCAGGTCCTAGGTTCAATCCACAGTTCTGGTAGTAAGGGACTCAACAGTCTGAAAGATCAGCTCTCACCTGAGACCTCCTTTAAAAATCGCACCTACTGAACCCAGCATGGTTGTACACGCCTGTAATCCCAGTACTTGGGAGGCTGAGAAAGGAGAATCACAGGTTCCAGGACAGCCTTAGCAACTTAGGGAGACCCTGTTTCAAATTAAAAACAAAAAAGGGCTACAGGTGTAGCCCAGAGTCAGAATGCCCCTGGGCTCAATCCCCGGTACAAAAAAAAAAAAAAAAAAAAAATCAAAGTGCCTCCTTGCAGCATTTCAGGTACTACTCAGAAAAGCAGTAATACATTTCAAAGCTTCACTTAATATATACGCTTCTAAATAACCATTTCTCTAGATTCTCTAAAATTCCATTTATTAAACCTAATCATCAGAATATTGACCTAGATCACTTCGTCTATGTCACCAAGTATCTTCACTGAAATGTAATATTAAGTCTACAACTTTTACAGAAGAATGAAAAAATTTCCCCTAGAACACTGTCTTATCAATTGGTTAAAGAACCATTTTACCCAAATAGTCCTTTGCTCAAGGATTAACAAAGTATATACTCCTTGAATTCAGAAACAAGACAGTGATTCAGCTAGCTCATGTGCTTACTTTTTAAACAAAGATGGATGATCTAACATGTTTCCCTTCTTGCCTTGTGTTCTGGAGATTTTGCTGATACATTAGTCTGAACACACATCCCAAATGTCTACTTGAGGTTGGATGGAAGAAACAGAAGTAGAAAGAAGACAAAAGTACAAGGAAAATATAACTTTAATCTGAAAGCCTTGTGATCAAGTTCCTCATACCTTCACTCCCCAAGCTAGTTCTCCCTCCCAAGCCTATCACTCCCAAATTTCTGGGGATTGAACCCAGAGGCATTCTACCTCCAAATTATACCCCCTGCCCTATTTTATTTTATTTTATTTTATTTTATTTTATTTTATTTTTGCGGTACTGGGGATTGAACTCAGGGGCATTCTACCTCCAAGCTACACCCCCAGCCCTATTTTTTATTCTTTATTTTGAAACAGGGTCTCACTAAGTTGTGGAGGGCCTCACTAAGTAGCTGAGGCTGGCTGCGAACCTATGATCCTCCCGTCTCAGCCTCCCAAGTACTGGGATTACAAGCTTGCGCCACCACACCCGACTTTTATTTTTTATTTTGAAACAGGGTCTCACTAAGTTGCAGGGGGCCTCACTAAGTTGCTGAGGCTGGTCACGAACCTGCGAACCTCCTGTCTCAGACTCCCAAGTACTAGGACTACAGGTGTGGGCAACCATGCCTGGCCTATTTTTTTTTTTTTAATTTTGAAACAGGGTCTAAGTTGCAGAGGACCTCACTAAGTTGCTGAGGCTGGCCTCAAACCTGTGATCCTCCTGTGTCAGCCCCAAGTACTGGGATTACAAGCATGCACCATCATGCCCAGCTTTACTCACAATCTTAAAGTTATTGGAAATCACCCATTTACAAAAACTGTCCTGTGCACTGTAATTAGCCTACTAATACATGTATTTTTAGAATAGATTAAGCAACGATTGTTAAGAAATCTATAATATAGGATAATTTCCCAGAAACCTATACTATAGTGTACTTTCCCAACATTATCTATTGATCAGGTAATGGAGAAAACTTTGACCGAAGGATCACCAAGAACCACCTGTGATCACTAGAGTGATGCCATCCCCACATACCTGCCCACACCCAGCCCTACTGAGTTTCTTTTAAGAGAGCCTAAGGGGCTGGGCGTGGTGGCGCACGCACACTTGTAATCCCAGTACTTTGGGAGGCGGAGACTGGAGGATCTGGGTTCGAGGCCAGCCTCAGCGTGCTCGCGCTCGCCCTCTCGCTCCCCCCCCCCCGTCTCTCTCTCTCTACTTAGTGAGACCCCGCAACTTCATGAGACCCGGTTTCAAAATAAAGTATAAAAAATAGGGCCCAGGGGGTGTAGCGCGGAGGTAGAAGGCCCCTGGGTTCAATCCCCGGTACTGAGAAAAAAAAAAAAGAGAGAGAGCCTAAAGCCGGGCGTGGTGGCGCATGCTAGTAATCCCAGTACTTGGGAGGCTGAGACAGGAGAATCCGGGTTCATGGCCAGCCTCACAGCTACTTAGTAATGCCCTCTGCAACTTAGTGAGACCCTGTTTCAATATAAAGAATAAAAATAGGGCTGGGGGTGTAGCTCGGAGGTAGAATGCCCCTGGGTTCCATCCCCAGTACCACACACACACACAAAAAAGAGAGCCTAAGAACACTAAAAGCATCCTTCATTTTCAAGATGGCCTGTCTCCCTCGAATGTGTACTCCTTGCTTTCCTAAATACATCTCTGTGCCTCAACATTTAACATGTCTAGAAATTCTTTTCTACAGTTTGTCAAGGAGCCCATTGTCCTGAGTTGAAGTACCCCTCTGAGACCACCCTTGATGTCATACTGAAATCTAATTTCTCTGCAATATTTAAAATTATAAAAGTTTTTACTAGTGTGTTTTATTTTGCTATCTAAGCTACTTCAAGTTCTTTTTGAATCAGTTAGTTGGAATACAAATTTGTTTATATTTGTTGAACTAATGTGAACCTTGCACATATTTTCAGAGATGGCTTGTCATCATCCAGTTCCCTTTCTAATTTTTCTCCAAATGCATGTTCTGTATAGTCTATATGTAGTCTATATAGTGCTTAAACCTAAACATCAAACTCAGTTATCTAGAACCTCCATCAAAGACCATTTGTTGACAATTTTATAGATGTCATTATAACGTTCAGTACTTTAAGGAAAGAATATAAGGTCTGGGGATGTAACTCAGAGGTAGATCGCTTGCCTAGCATGCTGAGGCCCTGCCCAGGAGGGAGCGGGAAGGAGGGAATGCTGCCAGCCCATTAGAGGTTTTGAATTCTACAAATAATTCAATGTATATGAAGAGACTATTTAATCTATCTTTAGATCCACAAGATATGACCTGATGCCTGATACACAGCAAGCATTCAATAAATCTTTATTTTCGAACTGATAATTTTTTTACTGCTGTAACAATGCTTACTATTAGAACTATGATGCTTCATTCAAACTCTCATTCTAATCAGATATGTCAACCAGCCACCAATATTTAGGAATGGATTTCTCTCCATTTTCTCAAAATCTGAATCAGGAGAGAAAGCACATGCTGGTTTTAATACTGGAAGGTGCTGGGGAAGGACAGGTGACTCTGGGACCTTTCTTCTCCTTTGCCTGATGATTCCCATCTCTATGGTCAGGTAAGAAGACCACAGCTGCACACTCCCTAAGCTTGAGCTTTCTAGCTACCCAGTTTTCTCCTGCACAGGTTCTGATCTTACCAATGTACTTCTTGAGGTCAGCCTTCTTGCTGCTGCCTGTTCAAGCTTCAATCCCAGTGTATCTCAAGTTCTTCCGCAGTTACTACTATAACTTTTCTAGGTCCCCTGGTACCTACTGTGCACCAGACTGAGCTCTACTTTCCAAACCTAAGCTTCTTCCCTCACATGCCATGTTCTATTAGTATCTAGTCTCAGGTGACAAAATCTTTTACCTACACAAATTCTCTATGTCCTTCTGACATCAGCAGCTGGAATAAAGCCCAAGTCCTAACCTGCCACTTCCTTTGGCCACCAAGACATTTCAGTGTAAAGATACTAAATAAGAGTTTTCACTCTAATTCATTCATTCTTTATGTTTCAACTCCTCTTACATACAGTGAAGGGTCATCCTTAAACTTGTAATTTTTAAATTTTTATTTATTCATTTTTGTGGTGCTGGGGATGGGATCCAGGGCCTCACACATGCTAGACAAGTGTTCTACCATTGAGTTACACCCCAGCTCACACTTGAAAAAAAATTTACATTTCTGTAATATCACTTGTGAGTGCCACAGCAAAGGCTTTTCTGGTTTTTGTTTGTTTGCTGTTTTGTTTTTTAGGTACTGAAGATTCGATCCAGGGACATTCTACCTTTGAGCTATATACCCTCAGCCCTTTTTATTTTTTATTTTGAAACGGTCTCACTAAGTTGCTGAGGCTGGCCTGCAACTTGTGATCCTATCTCAGCCTCCCCAATGCTGGGATTATAAGGGTGCACCATGTCCAGTTGCAAATGCATACTTTTAATTTGAAAACTTCTCTGGGTCAAATCAGTTGCTAAGAACTAAAATAAAGCTCTGAAGAGTCTTTTACCCAAGGTGAGGTATGTCAGCTCAGCTGCTTCTGGCTACTCCACCATAAAACCTCTGCACTGAAGTTATTCTTGTTTGTTTTTGATACTGGGGGTTGAATCCAGGGGCATTCTACCTCTATTTAGAGACAGTCTACCTCTACATAGCTACACTCCCAGTCCTTTTTATTTTTATTATGAAACACGGTCTCACAAAGTTACCATGCCCTGGCCTCCAACCCTGCCTCAGCCTCCCAAGCACTAGGATTACAGGTGAGCACCACCACACCCAGATATACTAAAGATCTTAAAAGCCACTCGTTATAAGTTAGGCTAGGGGTCAGGAAACTTTCTGTAATGGTCAAATAGTAATTCTTTTAGGCTTTGTCGGTATTCTGGTTTGGATATGGTTTTCCCCCCACCCCGAAGTTTCATGTACTAAAAGCCTGGTGGTGAGTGTGGCGTGAGAGTTAAGAGGTGGGGCCTAAACGTGAGTTCCTTGGATCACTGAAGGCACTGCTCTCAGGAAAAAAAAAAAATTGTATTTCTTCTGCCACACTTTGGCAGTGCTCTCGAAAGGGTAGTTATAAAAGTCTCAGCCTAGCGAGGCGTGACTGTAATCCCTGGACTTGGGAGGCTGAGACCGGAGGATTGCAAGTTTGCGGCCAGCCTCAACAACCTTGTGAGGCCCTCTGCAACTCAGTGAGCGCATGTTTCAAAATAAGAATAAAATAGGGCTGGGGGTGTAGTTCAGAGGTAGAATGCTTATGGGGTCAGTCCCCAGAACCACACACACAAAAAGCCCAGCCTGGCCCAACTCAGCTCTGTGCCTCCTGTCTTACCATGCCCCACGCCCCACCACTGCCATCAACCATAATGGCATGCAGCCCAGAAGGCCTTCCCTCAGGAGAACGGAGCCCTTGCAGGCTATAATTCCCTTGAACCTCCAAAACTGAGCTAAGTAAAACTTTCTTCTTCATAAGTTGCCTACCTAGTGTATTTTGTTACAATGATGAAAAGCTAACTAATACAGAGGACCACACTGCTTCTATCACAATCACAGTCACAGATAATTTATATATGAATGGGCATGGTATGTTGCAAGATAACTTATTTATAAAAGAAAATTAACCCTTGAGTTAAGCAACATTCTCAATCCTACAGATGTATGTGATTTTTGTTTTTAAGAAACAATGTGCTGGGCATGGTGGCACATGCCTATAATCCCAGTATTTGGGAGGCTGAGACGGGAGGATCACGGGTTCTAAGCCAGTCTCAGCAATTTAGCAAGACCCTCAGCAACTTAGTGAGACCCTGTTTCAAAATAAAATAAGACTGAGGTATAGCTCAGAGGTAGAATGTCCCTGGGTTCAACCCCCACGACCACAAACCAAAAAAGTAATCTGGAGAATATTTTCATGCCCTTCCTCCTGTATACTAAGTGAGACTCATACACCAAAATTTAACAAAATATTTTACTTCATGCTTATTATTTCAAGCAAAAATTTCAAAACAATTTTGGGCCTTTCCTAATTTGAGCAATATTAAATGAATTCTACCATGACTTTTGAGGAGTCCAACAAAGAGCTCATTGTGAGTCAGCCCAGAGAACCATCAACATCTTGCTTGTGGTACAGGTTAACCTCTGCCTGCAAGGTTGCTGGCTTTTTGAACAACAGAATTAACTAAAAGTGTGAGTCTAAAACAACTATAGCCCATCTTTCCCCATGATGAGCCTTTAGGGCCTGGAGGGTACTGATTAGGAGTCCCTCAAATTTGTGAAATTTGAGGAAGAAATCTGAAACCTCATAAAAGTTCCTGAAACCAAGAAACACTATCTCCATACATTCAATTCAATATAGCATGCTCACATTTTTCTTCCCTTCTCCCCAATGGAAAAACAATAAAGGACTTTTTAAAAAGGAATAAAAAGCTCAAGACAAAAAGCAGAATGAGAAGACTC
Source organism: Glis glis (assembly GCA_004027185.1). NCBI lineage: Eukaryota > Metazoa > Chordata > Mammalia > Rodentia > Gliridae > Glis > Glis glis. The sequence goes on from PVJS01006689.1 coordinate 37,509, forward strand.
ATCAGATAAGAGATAACACAAACTTCCAGAAAAAGGAAATGTGATAAGAAGATTGGTAACTGATCAAACAAGGAGGAAACCACAAGCTGTGACATGCAAAGGAAGACATAACCATGGGGAAATAACTGAACCTGCACAAGTTCAGAGCAACACAAATTCAAGGTATTCATGTTCTACCTACTATTACAAGAAGTAAGTAAATAATGTCTAAAATTCAAGAAACAGTGGCACAAAATTACTTGATAAGGTAATACCAGAAGAACTAGAAATTTAATAATTAAAATATTCTTTTGGGGAATCAAGAGAAGGAAGAGCTTTCAATAAAATCTCCTTTGTACTTAAAAAGATCACACACGTGTTACTTTGAAAAACAGTAATTACATTTTAACACCATTTTGCTCTAATTCCACTTGCTAGCACTGGCCCTCCAAAGTTCTTCTCTCCCTACCCAATTCTTATGCTGAAGCCCCACCCACAATGTAACTGTATTTGGAAACAGCCTCTATGGAGGCAGTTAAGGTTAAAGGAGGTCCTAAGAGTAGACAGTCCTGGTCCAACAGGATGAGTGTCCTTATAAGAGATCCCAGATCAATCAATACTTCTGATACCCCTCCCTCCTTCCCTGCCTCCCTCCCGTGTGAGGACACAGTGAGACAGTAGCTGTCTGCAAGCCAGGAAGAAGTCCCTCCAGGAACCCAGTGGCACCCAGATCTTGGACTACTCAGCCTCAGGAACTATAAGAAAATAAATTTTAAATGTTTACGATACTTTATTAAAATTCATAAATTTGAATTTTCTATTCAATTAAGGGCACATAATTGTTATAATTATTCAGTTAGGGCTTGGGGTGGGAGGGCTGGAAAAGTGCATATACAAAACTCTGAAGGTGAAACAGATCCTTCTAATTCACAATATCCCCCCCATTCTGAATGACTGAAAGCAAAGACTGCAGTGGTTACTCATTCTCAGGCCCCAACCCCAGCTTTGCTCCAAGGTGATGAAGAAAGAACCTATGTTAGGGTTTTCATATTTAGCAAATCCTGCCAAATTTTACAATTATTTCACTTAAATAGGTAATTACTGGCACCCCATGGCTTTTACTAAAGCTCTTCATGCTCTATATTATAGATGCATGAACTCTAAATAACATGCTTTCTTTTATAATCAGAAATAATGACTGTTAGCTGGGCGTGGTGACACATGCCTACAATCCCAGTATTTGGGAGGCTGAGGCAGGAGGATCATAGGCTCAAGACCAGCCCCAGCAACTTGGCAGATTCTCAACAACCTAGCAAGAACCTGTTTCAAAACAAAAATTTTTAAAAAAAGACTAGGGATGTAGCTCAGAGGTAGAATGCCTCCAGGTTCAATCTCCAGTAACACAAAAGATAGACAGATACATAGAAAGCCTGTTTATAAATAAAAATAATAAAAATTATAAAGCATCAGTTAAATATTTGCTATAAAAACAGTGTACAAAAAATACTAGCATGAAATACTATAACAAGATAATCAGTTTTTGGGGTTTTTTTGGTGTGGGGGATTGAACCCAGGGGTGGTCTACCTCTGAGCTACATCCCAGCCCTATTTCATTTTTAGTTTGAAACAGGGTCTCGCTTGGTTGATGAGAGTCTCACTACTTGCTGAGACTGTCCTTGAACCTGCAATCCTGTCTCTGCCTCCCAAGTACTGGGATTACAGGTGTGCCCCACCACACCTGGCCTTTTTTTTTTTTAAATTTTGAAATGGGGTCTAAGTTGCAGAGGGCCTCACTAAGTTGCTGAGGCTGGCCATGAACCTGTGATCCTTCCTGTCTCAGCCTCCCAAGTACTGGGATTACAAGCGTGCACCACCACGCCCAGTTGATAATCAGTTTTGTCACAGTAGTTTTCCTCATTACAATTCCAAGATAGCCCCCAAGATTTCCCCCCACTGATGGCATAAGCCCTGTATTAATCCTGCACTCTTGAGCATGGGTGAAACGTCTTAATTTGATGGAACAGTCACTTCCTGAGAGCTATGTTATGTAAGTCTCCATTGCAGCAGACTGGAGACAAATTTCTTGCTGGCTTTGAAGAAATAAACTGCATGTGAGAAGACCCCATGGCTATGAGGATCTGAGGATAGCCAATAGAAACAGAGAACAATCCCCAGTTAACCAATTCCTAGATCTTAACCATGCAAACTGGGAAATACATATATGCTGCTTTTAACCACAAGCTAAATTTGTAACAATCTATTGCACAGCAACAGAAAACTCTAAATAACAAGCCTTTTTCTATAATCAGAAATAATGTAAGACCAAGTTATGAATAATTTTTCTTCATTTTCTAACTGGTGTGTACAGATGTTTAAGTCTTCATAATTATTTTGTGAAAATTTTTATTAATAACTCAAAGTAGAAATTAAATTTTAAAAATGTTTCTAGCTTTTTTATAAATAATTTTAGGTTTTGTTTTGTGGTACTGGGATTGAACCCAGGGGCATTCTACCTCCGAGCTACATCCCCAGCCCTATCTTATTTTTTATTTGGAAACAGGATCTGTAGATAAGTTGCTACGGCTGGTCACAAACCTGCCATCCTCCTGTCTCAACCTCCCAAATACTAGGATCATAGGCATGTGCCACCATGCTAGGCTAAGAATGCTTATACCTTTTATAACTATCCTTTTCTACATTCAGTCTATAAACTTTTTTACATAAATAAGTAATCTTTCATATTATTAAGGAGAATATCCCATTTTTAAAGCATGGCAATTGTCTAACATTAACAGTACAGTTTTCAATACTGTTTAAAAGGAAAATACTGATTTTAAAATCTAGATTTCTTTGAAATTGCATTTGTAACAAAGAATTTTTTTGTGTGTGGTACTGGGAATTGAACCCAGGGGCATTCTACCTCCAAGCTACACCCCCAGCCCTATTTTTTATTCTTTATTTTGAAACAGGGTCTCTCACTAAGTTGCGGAGGGCCTCACTAACATGTACATGTCAGTGTGGTCACGGTTACCACACTGACATGTAAAACCCCAAGAGAAGAGACCTATCTCTGGCCAGCTGAGGCTGGCCTTGAATCCAGATCCTCCCGTCTCAGCCTCCCAAGTATTGGGATTACAAGCATGAGCCACCATGCCTGGCTAGAAAATTATTTATTTTAAAAAACTACATTTAAGCCTAAAAACTTATTTGCATAGGTCCTTTAATTCAACACACAAATTCACAAATCATTTCCAAATCTTTGAAATAAAGGAGGATTGAAAATACTTCATAAAAATACATAGGGTTTACAGAGAAAGCCAAGATGGTTGGAGTAAGCCAACTACATGCTTTCTCCCTGCCTCCTCACTGATGACAAACGAAAACCCAGACTGAATACAGAAAGCAACAACCCGAGGACTGGAGAGAAGACAGCAGGCAAGTGGAGTCTGATGTCAACCTGAGCGCTGGCCAGTGAACGCAGGAGGAAGCTGGGGGGGGTAAGTTTCACGGTGTTGGTAATCCTCATGATCTCCAGGCTTTGACCCTGGTGCTGGCAGAATCAGATGGTGCAGCCAACACGAGAAGCTAAAACAGCAGGAGAAACCCCCCTGGCTAGCCAGACAAGGTAAAAAGGACTCCTCCATGCTGTGAGGAGAAGGGACACAAAGGAGAATCTCCCTTTTCCTTATTTCCTGTCTCTATTTTCTCTCCAGGCTCTACCCACAATTCCAGGGCAGCCACGGTTACCACACTGACATGTAAAACCCCAAGAGAAGAGACCTATCTCTGGCCAGCAGAACAAGGAAGAGTCCCTCTTACCCGAAGAATTTTTAGGGTTTTAATTTCCTTCTCGCATCACTTCACTCTGAAGGCTAAGCCTGAAGAGAAACTTGACATTTTGGATGAGGAACATGAGAACAAGAGCCCTGTGATCTGGAGAATCCCAGATCTGTGAATCCCAGAGAGAGGAACTAACTGGCATTCTGAGCTCATCCTGAATTAAAACTGCATGCATGAAACAGGTCCAAAGAACCACAGCAAAGGCTCTGAGAATGAAAATCTGTGCCAACCACTACCCAATGCCTACACTACCTTCTGAGTGGATCTTGTGCCGTGCATACCTAAAGAGCTGAGGAAATGCTCTCAAAGTTGAACAGAAACTGGAACCAACACAAAAAGGGAGGACAGAACATACATCCCGAACTTAACCAAGTCTGCTGCCTGATAAATGAACAGAAAAAAACCAACATTTTTCAGAGGATTTAAATGAAGTCTTAAAACATAATATTGAAAATGTCCAATATGCAATTAAAAGTTACTTAACATACCAACATGCATGAAAGTGTGCACGCACACACCAGAAAAATCTATCCACTGACTAAGGGAAAAAACAAAAAAAAACCACTCCCAAAATGACATCAATATTGGAATTATCAGACTTTAAAAGATGTTATAATCATAATCATTCTCAATAAGGTAAATGGGAATACTCTTGAAATAAATGCAAAGATAGAAGTTTTTGGCAGAGAGACTACAAAAAATGGGCATTTTAAAACTGAAAAACATAATATCTGAAAGGACATAGTATGGAGCCAAATACAAGAGCCATAAATTTTTTTACAAATGACTTTATATTCATATATATATATGAATATACTATATATAATATATATGAATATATAATTATATCATTATATAATTATATCAATATATAATTACATATATCATTATATATGAATATATATGATATGTAGGTTATATACATATAACCTACATATCCAAGAAGAATTTAGTAAAGTATTTAATAAGATGCAGTACATTAGCCCAATATATACATTATTAATGCATAAATATCTAATATGTTAAATGACAAATATAAAATATTTGCAATAACAACTTTGTAAATATAATAATTAAAAATGCAAAAACAGCAGGAAAAATGTTGAGAAAAAAATCTGTTATAGCAACTAAATATAATTTAGTAAACATATATAATTCCCTTTAAATTAAAAGAATAAAAGGCTCTACCACACATTTCTTTTTCTATTTCATGGCATTCTTTTCAACTAGATGGTTTTCAAACCATAATCTAGCTAACCTACTAGATGAAAACTTTTTCCAGATAGTTCTTGCCAAGTTAAAAAACAGAACAGCATAGAAAATGAGGTGCACTGACCAATTCTAGGTGACATTCTTCTTCTTGTTCTATTTACATATGTAACTACTGGATCATGGCAGAGCTGTATTTGTTATTATGGGTTGTGGTAAAGAATATATAGATGTACTTTTTGAAAGACATTGCTCTAGTCCACAACTATCAATAGAAAGTAATACCAAAATTAATTACAAGGAAAAGAAAACAATAAATTCCCTCTAGATAATATTGCTTGTCAAGGCTGAGTCTACAGTGTAATCTGCTTTTTTCTTCTAAAGGAGATTAGTAAACAGCCATGCAAAAAACCAGTGGTACCAAACTACAGTTTTTCTCCCAGTTGTTATCACAAAAATGGAAAAAGAGAACAATTTTCATACCTAAAATCATATCCTGCCACTAGTGGTGAATATATGTGTGTGCCTATGAATACAGAGATACACTCTCTCTCCTTCCCTCCACCATCCACTTTGGAAAATTCTGACCTTACTAGTTCCCACTAAAAAGCTTTTTTCCCATATTGTCCACAATGCCTGAAATAGTCACACCAGGTATGCATGGGTTTTAAAAGTAATCAATTGATCAAATACAAGCTAGCAAAACAAATTTACCCAACTTCTTCATAACTAAATTCACATGAATGCAAATTAATTTTACTCAAAGGTGTGTAATGGTCAAAGCCATGAATAACATAAATTTCTCCCACCAGTATTTTATTTTTAAAGTTTTGCAACCCTGAATCTATAATCCTATGCTAATAATCACAGATATACAGAACATATTTCAATGCAGCAGAATGTTTCCCTCTGAAATAATTCCCAATGTAATTTGTAATCTTGTAGAATAAAATAAGAATTCTTGTAGACAATTTTCAAGTTGACTTTGAGAGTTTATCATTAATAAAGTTTTATCATCAAGGTAAAATCAACTAAAAGTGGGGAATACAAAACCAAAATTCCAGTGATTAACAAGCTCAAAGCTAAATGGTGACTTAGGTCAAATCAAGCAAATACTCACTGACTAGCTAGTGAAGACAGGCAAAATAAAAAGCCATACAGGGTGTAGAAACATCATGAAAACCCTCCTCCCAAATATCTAACAATCTACTGAGGTGGAGGCGAAGCTCATATTACTATTAGAGAAGATTCTCAGCACTGTGATTTACCATTATCAGCTTTGACAATTTAGTAATGATCCCAAAAGTCTCCAAAACATAATCACAGGTAACTCCACAGAGATACTTATTTGAAGTATATTTATTAAACCTATTAATGCCTGAATATCTTTTGTTAGTCTCTCCTCACATTCCTTTGTGCATTTAACAGAGTAACATATGAAAGCTTTATTTAAAATCTGGGGGATCCAGGAGCACATGACATAATTCAGTGCCAAAATAAAAAGTGCTACAGGAGGAGGTATTCAGACTGTAAATAAAATACACAAGCTGGGTGTGGTGGCACAGGCCTGTAATCCCAGTACTAAGGAGGCTAAGACAGGAAGATCACAGGTTCGAGGACAGCTTCAGCAACTTAGTGAGGCCCTATATCAAAATTTAAAAAGGGGTTAGGGTGTGGTTCAGAGGAAGGATGCCCCAGGTTCAATCCCCAGTACAGGAAAAAAAAATTATAAAATAAATGTCCAGTTGAAAACAGCAGAAACAGTATTTAATGAAGAAAATGGGAGGCAAAATGGGCTGACTGGGAAGAGACTGTTAAACTGTGGTTCTGCTTTCACACTATTTACATTTATAACACACTCATCAAAAAATATTTACATACAGTCATAAAAAAGATGGAAGAATGTCTACTTCCTAGTGGAATGCATTAGAATCTAAACAGAACTCTGTGCTTTTCTACTAGAAAACAGCAGAGTTCCAAAAACAAGACATGAAGATGGAAATATATAGTGCACAGCTTCCCATACAGTAAACTCATATTTCATGTCATATACAATGCAATGTATATGATAAGCATATTTATATAGGTATTTAAAATACAGTTTATAAAAAGCCTTAGCCAGGAGTGGTGGCACACACTTGCAATCCCAGTACTTGGGGAGGCCACAGGCTCAAGGACAGCCTCTGCAACTTAGCGAGACCTTATCTCAAAAAAAAAAAAAAATAGGTTCGTGGCCTGCCTCAACAATTTAGCGAGGCCCTCCACAACTCAGTGAGACAGTTTCAAAATAAAAAAATAAAATAGGGCTGGGGGTGTAGCTCGGAGGTAGAATTTCCCTGGATTCAATCCCCAGTACCACCAAAAAAAAAAAAAAAATTTTTTTTAACAAAAGGGCTGGGGTATGTATAGCTCAGAGGTAGATGACCCTGGGTTTGATCCCCAGTACCAAAAAAAAAAAAAAAAAAACCAAAAAGCTTTAGATGCAAGCTCAAAAATCTATACAGTTAAAAAGGGAATCTGAAAGGATTTTAAAAGTATAAAGTGATTCAGCCAAAAATCATTTTGAAGAGATTAAAATAGTAAGGATTAATCTAGTAATCTAACAAAATCCAGTTCTACTATATGAACTACAAAGAAAGAGAATACATTAAAAGCCAATTAAAACTGACTATATCAAATCAAAGGAGATGTAATATATACATGAATTGAAGATAAAAAGGGAGGAATGCAAAATGTATTTTAAAAATAACTCAATGGATTTCATAACTGATAAGACATGGATGAAAGAGAGGCATCTAGGAAATTCTAAGTTTTTGAATCTGGATATTTAGAAATATGGTTTTACTACTCACATAAACAGAAATCTAAAAGCAAGAATTCTGTGGAAGTTTAGACATGGAGTGATAGAAGCATGGCTTCAAGTGCATGGATACATAAAATACCTAGAAAATATGGGACTGAATACCAGAAAAGAAAGAAGAGAAAACTTAAGTCATTCCTGAAGAGATAATAGCTGAAGAGACAAGGAATAAATACTGAAAACTAAATATCCGAAGGAGAATAAGCAAAACAAGAGCCTACTAGGCCTTAGGATAAAATCATCTCAGAAATGAGAAAAACTAATAAAAAGACTTAAAAGAGACGGGCAGTTGCATAACAAAAGAGAGGGCTAGCAGTAAGTATGATTTTTCAGATCTCAGGCATTTTATCAATTATTAAGCACCATCACAAGTTCTGAATCACTCTTACCTTCAGAATGGCCTGATAAGATTGACATTTTCACTTTATGTATGTACAAATTTAGGGTAAGTAATAAGCAAATTCAAACTATTATAGAACTGTGTCTCAAACCCAGTTTTTCTGGCTACCCAGACACTCAGAGGTGATCTAGTTTCCAAAAACAATAGAAGCCCACCAGCTAGCAACCACATAAACATACACAACTGAGTCACTGAATAAGATGGTAGAGGACTGTAGGGACGCACCATTTAATAGCATCAACCTAGTAACAAAATAGGCTTTAATCAAAAGCCAAAAGATTATAGCCAGGCATGGTGGTGCACCAGTACTTCAGAGGCTGAGACAGGAGGATTGCAAGTTCAAGACCAGCCCCAGGAACAGAGACGCTCAGCAACCTAGGGAGACCCTTTTCCTTTTTTTTTTTTTTCGGTACTGGGGATCGAACGCAGGGGCATTCTACCTCCGCGCTACGCCCCCAGCCCTATATTTTTTTTTATACTTTATTTTGAAACCGGGTCTCACGAAGTTGCGGAGGGCCTCACTAAGGAGAGAGAGAGAGAGAGAACTGAGGCTGGCCGCGCATCCCGGATCCTCCAGTCTCCGCCTCCCAAAGTACTGGGATTACAAGCATGCGTGCACCACCACGCCCGCAGGGAGACCCTTTTCAAAACAAAAAATAAAATAGGGCTGTGGGAGTAGCTTGGAGGTACAATACCCCTGAGTTCAATCCCCAGCACCACAAAAGAAGAATTTAAAAAACAAAGATAATAAAGCTTGAGAGTCTATTGATCAAATAACAGCCAGATAAACTCTATTTAAACATGAATTTTAAGCAATCTTCCATACAGCTTAAGGACAAACCTTTAACAAGGAAGGTCCCTTTCTCTAAAAAGAAAAATAAACTTCAAGTAATGTTAAAATAGACCAACTCCACCCTTCTCCCAAAAGCTAAGATACATACTGTTCTGGGTTGGTAGAAAATATTTCAAAAGTAGTACGGCAATAAATGCTAACTGTGAAAACTTCAAGCTATTAAAAGCTTTCATTCACTGCACCCTATCTACCTATTGCTCTCTTTAGAAATAATCATTGTTAAAAGGCTGCTAGGTTGCTTTCTAGAATTTCCATATACATCTATATATATATAAACCTTATAAACATGTATATGTACCTGTGTATAAATGTGATATAGACATTTTATACATCCTAGTGAAAAATTATACTCCTTATTACTACTTTTTTCTAAAAGCCTTGTTGGATTTTATAAAGCAATGAAATTCTTGTCAATAATGATCAGTACTAATATTGTTCCAAAATACATTACGGTCTGTATTTTGTTACTGTTTGCTATAAAAAAAAAATCTTGTTAGCTGGGTGTGGTGGCTCACACTTGTAATCCCAGTACCTGGGAGGCTGAGACAGGAAGATCACAGGTTCTCGGTCAGCCTCAGCAACTTGGTGAGGCTCTCCGCAACTTAGTGAGACCCTGTTTCAAAATAAAAATAAAATAGGACGAGGGGTGTAGCTTGGAGGTAGAATGCCTCTAGGTTCAATCCCTAGTCCCCCCCAAAAAAATCTTGTTCAATTATTTCCCTGACTTGGAAAATGCAGAATATAATCTAGCACATTCTTTTGAACTCTTAGTCTCTATAACTTTCATCCATTATTTAAGAATGTTATAATATGAAGATATTTTCCAGAACAACACATTTATCCACAATGATACTACATCTTCCCAAGTTGCAGCTTTTTTTTTAACTACCTTTCCTTAGTTTTCTTTAAAAATATTAGTTTTTAAGTAGGGTGTGTTGGTACACACCTGTAATCCCAGTATTTAGGAAACTGAGCAGGGGGATTGTGGGTGGATTGCAGGTTCAAGGACAGCTTCAGCAACATAGCAAGACTCTCAGCAACCTAGTGAAACCCTGTTTCAAAAACAAAAAATAAAAAGGGCTAGGGGGGTACCTCGGAGGTAAAATGCACCTAGGTTCAACGCCTAGTACCACAAAAATAAATCAGTTTTTACTTTAAACTAAATCTTGTGGTTTTCTATAGGGTCTTAGTCTCTATAGAAAACTAATAGCTTTCTAAACACTTTATAAAATTACTGGATGTTTTAAATATTCAAACTAACTCTTACAGGTATTCAGGAAAGGTACCATTATATCTATTATTAAGATGAATAAACTGAGGCTAAGAAAAATTAAATTGGAAAACTTACTCATCAGGATCAGCATTTAAGGACTCCTAAAGGACACCTTGTCTCATTCCATTCTATAAATGATGGAACCACCACCTCCTTCCTTGCTGCCAACTGTTACCTATCGCTTCTTTAACAGCAAGGGGATTTTGTAGTCTTTTCATACTTTAGAACACTGGGACTCTTCTAAACAGTAGTTTGCAAAAAACTATGGAAGTAGTTATAAAGTAACTCACCGTCAGTAACATTTGAAAACTAGAAACATGCTAAAGGTTCAGACTGAGTAACTTCACTCCTCTCCCCGGTGAGTTTTAGGAAAGGTGAGCTTTAGGAAAGGCTCCGAGGCTCTAGTTTTCTGTAGAGGGTGAGATGCTGGAAAACTGCTGGCTAGGTAGGTGTTATTGTGCAATACTTCCTTGCCAAGAAAAGCATATTTTTTCCTACGGCACCCTGTTCATGCAGGAGAGTAGCAGCATGCTACTATTTATTCTGCCCCAAGGTTGGCATGAAATGATAATCATCTAAGAATCACTAATTCCCACTCATCCTCCACTTCTAACAAACATAAACATTACCAAAACCACATTCAAAAACATCCATACTGAAAAAATAAAAACAGTGAACTGAGTTACAAAGGATATAAATGTGTTCTAATTTATCCGCTAACTATATGCCCTAAGGAACTATGATTATGGGCATTTTACCTCTGAGCTACCTCTCCAGTCCTATTTTTATTTTGAAAGGGGGTCTCACTGACTTGCGGAGGGTATAAATTGCTGAGGCTGGCTCCTATCTCAGCCTCCCACATACTGGTAGTACAGGCATGCTTTTGGTGGTCTAAAGATTTTAATTTGGGGGAAATAAGGTTTAAGAATGGAAGTAAACAAGAAACCCAATTATAGAAACATAAGCTTTGGTTATGCCTATAGCTACAAATGCATAACATGACGATGGTCTTTAGCTAACATATCCTAAAATCAAATAGAATAGAAATTATTGTCCATGAGAGAAAAGAAATTATAAGGTCACAAACATGCAAGTATATGAAAATAGCTTCTTCAACTTAAATTTTTCATGACTCAATTTACCCTTCTTTCCGTTCTCTCATCCTGAGCCACACCCCCAGCCCTATTTTATTTTTTATTTAAACAGAGTCTCACCAAGTTCCTCAGCGCCTTGCTCAACTTGCTGAGGCTGACTTCAAACCTAGGATCCTCCTGTCTCAGCCTCCCTAGTACTGGGATTACAGGCATGCGCCACCATGCACGACTTCAGATCTATCTTTTATTCTTGGTGGGGGAAAAATGACCTCCCATCCATCCTGGCCCCTCCCTAATTATCTTCTTGCTCACCACCACCCCTCCCCATCACCCCAAGCTGCCCATCTTGGTGCTTGGTACTATACCATTATATTGTCCTAGACACTATATGCCAAATAAATACTTTTGGTTTTGTGGGCCATAAATATTGCCATCTACAGAAAAAGTCTGCTGGCCCCTGGACTGGAAATTCTACTCATAAGAGAATGAGTGGAATGAATATTCTCTGAATATACATTTTCTTTCACCTATCAGTAGAATCTGCACTATTAGAAACATATCTTTCACCTAGGCCCTTCTCCACATCTCACCTTCTGAACTTTGTAATGTTATTTGATTGAAGAATATTAAATAAATGGTTTGTTATATATTTATACCAGCGCATAAATGGTTATGATGCTGAAGCTAGGTAAAAGTAAGAGATTAAACGTAATTTATCTTTAATGACCCACACTTAGAAAAAAACAAGGATAAAAAAGGGAAAATACAGCCGGGTGTGGTGGCGCACGCTTGTAATCCCAGTACTTGGGAGGTGGAGACCCGAGGATCCAGGTTCGAGGCCAGCCTCAGCTACTTAGTGAGGCCCTCCGCAACTTCGCAAGACCCGGTTTCAAAATAAAAAAGTATAAAAAATAGGGCTGGGGGCCTAGCTCAGAGGTAGAATGCCTCTGGGTTCCATCCCCTGTACCCCCCCAAAAAAAGGGAAAATACCAAAATGGAATACTAACAAACAAACTCAACCTAATTATATTTCAAATGAATAGCAGAACCACAATAAAGGAAACAAACTAACCAAGTAATGTTTGTACATAGTATTAACTATATAACTTCAGGCTTAATAAAAAATGAATTATAAACAAATATTAAACTCTAGTTAATAAACTTTGTTTTCAAAGACATAAGCTCTAGCAATTTTGAAACCACCTTCTGTGTATTTTAGGACTGGACAAAAAACAAGTAAATATATTACAGATAACAGAAACCAGGTTTCTCACTGATAGAGAAAGGAGTTACAGATTTGGAAAGGGGCAAAGCTAGATGAACCCTAAACTGTTAGACTGGAATCAGAAATATCATAATGAACTCATGGCTTTTTAGACAGATATAAACAAAGGATTGTGTGTATATGTGTATGTATACAGAATTTCTGAATCTCTTGCTAGGTATGTATCCCCTAAAACAAAGTAGAGCTTCTCGGAGAAATGGCCCATTAAGAGCTGGAGTAGAAATATCTTATTACACTAGAAAATAAGAGAGTACTCAAAAAATGATTAGCACTTGTCAAAAGGACACAGGAGCCAGCTTGAAGCAGTTCTGATTGGTCAAAACTGAGAACTGAAGTATCAAAAATCAAAAACCCAATTAATAAAGCACCTGTGAGTTCATGCCGATACGCACACACACTTATGCACATACGTGGAGAAGGAAAGCTCCTCCAACACCAACATGAAGGCAAAAGAGACTCAGAAAACCGCCATTCAGTAACCACATTAGTACCATCCAGGAAAGAAAGGAATGTGTGCTAAAACAAAGGGGGGAAATTTAGTATTTTTGATATCTGAATCAAAATATCTCCCCATAAGATACATGTTACAAAGGAAAGAGTAAATGGAAAAAGCTTGTGGGTAAAAGTAAACAAGCCTTTTAATGGATAAATGAACATCAAATGCTTCCTGATGTGGCGCAATGAAAAGGACAGAATATCACTTCTGGAGTATTCCTGCCAAAAACGAATAATCTGAATCTAACCATGAAGAAACAGCAGACAAATTGATATTGAGGGAATTCTAAAAAATGAGCTATTCTTGCCAGGCATGGAAGGCACACACCTGTAATCACAGCTACTCAGGAGGCTGAGGCAGAAGGATCCCAAGATAGAGTCCAGCCTGAGCAACTTAGTGAGACCACGCCTCAAAATAAAAAATAAAAGGGCTGGAGATGTAGCCAGTGGTAGAGCACCCCCAGATTCAATCCCCAGTATTCAAGCCACAAACAAACAAAACTGGCTTATTATCAAAATCATCTCAACGGTAAAGGAGACGTGACAAAAGAATGTGAAGGTGCAGGGCAGAACTCAATCTATTAGGGACAGCACTGGTACAACCAGTGCCATCTGAAAAAGGTCTTCAGAGCACCTACTGGATCAATGTCATTTCCCAATTCTGATAACTGTGCTGTGCTTTAATTAAAGAATGTGCTTTAATTTAAAAAAGAAACATCTATTTAGAAGTAAAGGACACCTGAATTGGAATTTACTCTCAAAATACTCAAAAATAGGATGTGTGTGTTAATGCGTATGTGGAAAGAAAAGAGTAAGAAAGCAAATATGGTTAACATGAGAGAGAGGAATCTTGATGGAGTACGCCCAAAAATTAACTTTCAATTTTTCTATACATGTAAAATTATTTAAAAAGTTTGAAATAAGGAAAAACTGAAGTTATATTTTTACACAGTGCCAATAAAAGAATTATGAAAAAACTGAGTAATGGATCTCCTTTACACAGAAGGGTAAGAAAAACATCTGCACCTTCAGTCCCTACCCTAATGCCTACAAAACTTCATTTCCTTGGTAAAAACACAATAGTGAACCTCAGTTTCTTTGTAAAATGGGATAGCGTCTATCCAATCTGTTTCACAAAGCTAGCCTAAAGATTCACTGAAATGTGTACTGACTTTTTTTCTTGTGATTATTCCCTAAACAATAGTGTATCAACTATTTACATGGCATTTACATTGGATTAGGTATTATAAGTAATCTGTGTAGGTTACATGTAAACACCATGCCATTTTATATAGGGATTTGAACATCTGGGGATTTGGGTACCTGCCAGTGGGAGGGGGTGGTCCCTGAATAGATTCCCCTCTGACACCCAGAGAAGACTGTATTGTAAAGTCATTCATTTTAAACAAGTGCTTGGTAAAATAAAAACACTTTGAAAATACATTAAGTTGGAAATTCTTCCATCATAGCAAGCAGCTGCTATAAAAACTAGACATTTGATATCAGATGTTTTGGTTGGAAAAATTTTTACTTAAACAAGATTCATCTGAAAGCGAGAAAAGTTCACGAAAAAAAATATACCATGACTGGGGATACAGCTCAGTGGTAAAGTACATGTTTGCCATGTCCAAAGTCCAAGGTTTAATCCTCAGTACAAAAAAAAAATTATTTTGCTCCAGAGGATTGTTACCCATATACCTCAAATATTTCAATAATATCAATTTTTTCCCTAAAACTTTATGGTATCAAAAACATTACTAAATTAAAGAAAGCCATTAATTAGGGTTTGGTCAACTTCTGAGAAATTGTGACCTAGTATTATTATATAGGGATTTCTATATTATTCCCTAAGGTCTACACAATAAAGGACATGACCCAAACTGTTCTGTTCTTTACTTACAATGAAATGAGCCCTGAAGAATAACACCAAATTCAGAAAATAAATGTTTATAAGATACAGAATTTTTTCATGTACTTAAGGAAAACTTCAATTTATAATTAAGAAAATTAATTTATTCTTCTAATTTCATAAAGCTTTGGTTATCACTTAACAAAACTTGCATATGGAACCAATTTCTCACTGACAAAAGATGTAACTCGGAAACAGAACACCCCTGGGTTCTATTCCCAACACCAAACCAAAAGAATAAAGTTTCAAAAAGGTTTTTTGTTGTTGTTTTGATACTGGAGCTTAACCCCAGATGCACTCTACCACAGAGCTACACCCCCAGTCCTTATTCTTTGTTTTGAAACAGGGACTCAGTTGCTGAGTCTTCCTACATTACTGAGGCTGTCCTCAAACTTGCAATCCTCCTGCCTCAGCCTCCCAAGTATTGGGATTACAGGTGTACACCACAAAGCCTGGCTTATTTTTTATTTTGAAACTCTCACTGAGTTTTGAGGCTGGCCTCAAACCTGTGTTACTCCTGTCTGGGTCACCGGTATGGTTTTTTGCTTGTCTAGATTATCATTATACCCCAGAAGACAGAAAAATGCCTGGCATGCAATAAGCATTCAGTAAGAATTGAATTAACAAATAAATTCAAAAATGAATGGTCTTTAAAGGCAATCAATATAAATTACATTAAGCTGCAGAATTAATTTAAAAACAAATTTGGTACATATTAATGTTATAGTCATAGCTTTTAGAGAACATGAACAATCTATTCCTCATTCTGACTAAATGAGGTAATGTCAAAGTTTCTGGTTATTTCTTGATCTATTGTAGGTATCGTAATAAATTTACATACCCTTCCCTAAGTTTAAAACATGGTTTTCTCAGAAACTAACAATTACAAAGATGAAATAAATACGTAAAATCAAAATCTGAAAGAGCAAATGCATCGTTTACCATCAAACTTGAGACAATTTATATAAGAAATCACAAGCTACAGCAACATTTCTCATTGGCATTTATTTTTCCTAACTAAAGTATCTACCACTATCTGCTCTTCTATGATTTAGTCTTTTTTTTTTCTCCATTCTTATAGCACATTTGTCACCATATAGTTTGAAGAACTTCCTCAAAAGTGTTTTTTTTTGGGGGGGTGATACTGGGGACTGAACCCAGGGGTGCTCTACCTTTGAGCTACACCCCTACGCACCCAGCCCTATTTTATTTTCTGTTTTGAAACAGGGTCTCACTAAGTGCTGAGGCTGGCCTCAAGCCTGTGATCCTCCTGTCTCAGCCTCCCATGTACTGGGATAACAGGTGTGTGTCACCACGCCCAGCGGATAAGATGCATTTTTTTTCCAACCATCACATTAAGATGACCACATTTCACTCAGATTAAACAGATGTTACATTTCTCTCATAAAAAAGTTAAAATTATGTGGAGCAGAATGTATATGAATATAACAAGAGTTTATACATGATTCATGCTCACTATTAAGCACTATTAAATGTTTTCCCCCATTTTGGGAAAAAATTCCAAAATTTCTTGCAGAGAAATTCAACTTATTTCCTATATGTTCTCTGTAAGATTACTAAAAGCTTCTAAGTGACAAACTCCATTCTGCTTCCCAAGTACTACCCATGTAACAGTACATCATTTCACTACCAATTTAAACCTAACATTTTCCAAAGTGCCTGCCTTATGTGGGTTATAATCATCTTACTATGCTTCTTGTGTCCATGCTGCTGGAAAAGCAGTCTGTACAAGCAGGAGTAGAGGCACAATCCTGAGAGAGAGGAGCAGAGAAAGATGTTGAGAAAACAAAACAAGATAAATGGAGCTCACGCAAGAGCCAGGAGCTCAGCCAGTGCTCGCAAGCAAGGTTGATTACATTCTCTCATATCATTATGCCCTAGACGTTGTCCAGTAACAGCAAAACTGGCCCCATAAAGATATCTGAAATTGCATATATAAGTACTGATATTAATTCTAAATTACCTATATACCCTTCTAAAAAATAAACAAATGATCATAAAATATGACTACTTAGGAGAATGGGGATATAGAAGTCCCCTAAACATTAATCAAAATTGCTTTAACAAACTCAGTCCTAGTCTAGAATATAATAACCGAATGACATATAAGTGGGTTTCAATCTTGCCAAAAAATTTATGTGTAATCCTGAATGATTAAGACTATAATACTCTCAATTCATGCAGTGTTTCAAAATCATTATCATCAATCTCAAATATCTGCTAGAATTTTTTATGTGGCCCTGTACTTAATGTGGTCATTTTAAAATGATAAAACAAAAACAAATTTGAAAAAAGCAAAACTCAGGATGGATTTAACCTAATTGGAAAAGTCCCTGCCCCTCCTCTCCAGATCATAGTAAGAAGGGAAAACTTTATAAACAAATAAAATCTTAAAATTTCCCATCTAGCCGGGCGTGGTGGCGCACGCTTGTAATCCCAGTACTTGGGAGGCTGACACAGGAGGATCGCGGGTTCAAAGCCAGCCTCGGCAACTTGGCAACTTAGCGGGCCTCTCAGCAACCCAGTGAGACCCTGTTTCCAAATAAGAAATAAAATCTGGCTGGGGGTGTAAGCTCAGAGGTAGAATGCCTCTGGGTTCAATCCCCAGCACCAAAAAAAAAAAAAAATCCCACCTAATCTCCTGTACTTGTAGTGCCATAAAAAATGACCTTTAAAGTAATGCTTAGGCACACCAAGTCCTCAAAAAAATAACTTTTTTTCTTTTGGGGGGGGAGAACACTGGGGATTGAGCCCAGGGAGGATTCTACCTCTGAGCTATACACCACCAACCTCCACCCTTTTTTTTGAAACAAGATCTCATTAAGTTGCTAAAGCTGACCTCAAACCTGTGATCCTCCTGTTTCAGCCTCCCAAGTACTAAGATTATAGACATGCACCACCACACCCAGAAAAAAAATTAGCTTTATATTAGTTAAAGAATCTTCCCACTAACTGGGAACCTAAATAAAATGTCAAATCCGCCACTTATTTTATAACCAAATGTTCAGAAATGTTAACTATTTTGGCCAAGGTCATTGATTTACTTAGTGTATAATCCATTCATTCAAGAAATTTTATTCGGCATATGCACTATTTATATACTAAACTACTGTGATGTGTATCAAAAGATATGAAACAATGAGGATACATGGTTACTCTTCTCATAAGGCTTATAGTCTGGGGGGATAAAGACTATTACTAAGTACTTAAAAGCATAGTAATCACTAGCAGGGAAAATACAGCGCTCTAAGACAACTTAAAGGGGGATCTAAATCAGTGTCTCTTGATCAAGGTCATCCCCCCCAGGAACATTTGGTAATGTCTAGAGATATTTTTTGTTGTCACAAATGGGGAGGGTGCGAGTGGTATCCTCAAAGCAAGTAATTATCTATCCCACTGGGGTGGGGCGGTTCCTTTATAAGTATTATCCATCTAAGTATGCTGCACCTTTAAAGGATTTTCAACAAGGTAAAAACAAAAAAAATGGCCTCACATAATTAACCAGAATTCCTACTAGAAAATGAAACAGGAAAGAAAAAGGAGACAGATCCCCTGGTAGGTGAAAAACAAGGAAAAATGCAATGGTTTATAGCTGCTTTACATAAATTCCCATTCTTGAACCACAAAGGGAAACTATACAAACTAAAAATAAATTTCACATATTTTTATTATTCTCTCTACCTTTCTACTTTTCTCTACCAACCCAAGATATTGGCAGGAAGAGTAAAAGTCCCATATTTAGACAAAATGGACACACTCTGGGTACCAAATTAGAAATGAAGGAAAATGGAAATGTGATTCACTGCATAGCACAGGAAAACGTATTGACTGTTAAGAGTGAGTCTGGAATGTTTATAGCCTGGAACAGTTAAAAGAGTAAACTGGAGCCGGGCGTGGTGGCCCACGCTTGTAATCCCAGTACTTAGGAGGCTGAGACAGGAGGATCACAGGTTCGCGGCCAGCCTCAGCTACTTAGTGAGGCTCTCAGCAACTTAGTGAGACCCTGTTTCAACATAAAGAATAAAAAAATAGGGCTGGGGGTGTAGCTCGGAGGTAGAACGCCCCTGGGTTCAATCCCTGGTACCACACACACAAAAAAAGAGTAAGCTATATGAGCCAGGCTCAGTGGCGCATGGCTGTAATCCTGGTACTTGGGAGGCTGAGACTGGAGGATCAGAGGTTTGAAATCAGCATCAACAATTTAGCAAGACTCTCAGCAATCTAACAAGACCCTGTTTCAAAACAAAAAAATGAAATAGGGCTGGGGGTGTAGCTCAAGGTAGACTGCCCCGGGTTTAATCTCAGAACCACAAGAATTAAAAAAAAAAAGAGGCCGGGCATGGTGATGCACACTTGTAATCCTAGTACTTGGGAGGTGGAGACCAGAGGATCCAGGTTCGAGGCCAGCCTCAGCTACTTAGTGAGGCCCTCCGAAACTTCATGAGACCCGGTTTCAAAACAAAGGATAAAAAATAGGTGCGGGGGTGTAGCTCGGAGGTAAAACGCCCCTGGGTTCGATCCCCAGTACTGCAAAAAAAAAAAAAAAGAGCAAGCTATCTAACCAAGGATTTAGGTATCCTAAAGATGATAAAAAAATAACAATCTTTTCAGAATTTACGAACCAAGGTAAATCCAAAATTTAAACTGAAATAATTTTTCTGACACATCTCAAACCTACAGATACATTCCTACATCTTCCTACTCAGTCTATTCAGAGCAGCAAGAGAAATGGGTCATGAGGGGAAAAAAAAATAGTAATGCAACTAGCTATACAAAGAACCTAAAAAAATGTATCTCTGAATGTATCTGATTATATTAAAGTTTTTTTATTTGTTTTGTAAGGTGTGAAAACAATACTGGGGCTATATTTTTAAGTCCTTAAAAATTAAAAGAATCAGCTGGGCATGGTGGCACATTCCTGTAATCCCAGTACTAAGGAGGCTAAAACAGGAGGATTGCAGGTTCGAGGCCAGCCTCAGCAACTTAGTGAGACCCTGTTTCAAAAAAATAAAAAGGGCTAGGGGGTGTAGCTTGGAGGTAGAATGCCCCCAGGGTTCAATCCCCAGTACAACACACACACACACACACACACACACACACACACACACACACACAATTTAAAGAATTCAATACACGAGTAAAATACACCTCCTCCCCAGTTACCCTCTCTAAGTACACATTTTTCATATTAGTTTAAGAGTTCTTATGTTTTACAATGCCTTCTCCAATTAAACGGAAAATTTCTAAAGGAAAACATCACACACTGTCATTCTCTTTCCTTCCCCCATTTTCGATAAAAAAGAAAAAAGAGGCAGAGAGAGAGAGAGACCCCCCCTACCAGAATGAGCTACATAGAGTGGTCATCCAAAAGTGCAGAATATAGACACGTAGTTCACATAAAACTGCTGCATTCCAGCACTCAGCTACAGTCCTAAAGTGGACCCACATTTCAGCAGTCCAATATTACACCTGTTCCCTAGGTGAGAGCTCTGAGTGGTTGTATCAGTAAATACTACCATCTTGGAGTAATAGTAACTAGAATACCTTGTAACGGTAATTCCACTATGGTTAACTGCTCTGATCTAGCATCAACTCTTAGGGAGTCTTATCTTCCAATCTGGACAAATTTTCTTTTATCATTTCAGAATTGACAATAGTGCTTATGGGATTAACACTTTCATCACAGTGATGATGCTTAAGTAGGAATTATGGTTTCCACACAAAACTAGCAGACTGGGCACTTAAAAATCAATTCTTGAGCCTAAATCACAACTCATGATAATTAAGAGGAATTTACCACATAATTCCTGCACAAAGAACCTTCTAACATAGTCATTATGAACATAAGGATGAGAGGCCAGAGAACACTTAGAGAAATTATGTCAGGAAGGGTAGATATAACAACTCATACATATTCTGAAGAAGGTCATGGGTTTTCACAAAGTCATTCACATTTTGCGGATTAAAAAATCTATATCTGGCCAGGCGTGGTGGCGCACGCTTGTAATCCCAGTACTTGGGAGGCAGAGACCGGAGGATCTGGGTTCGTAGCCAGCCTCAGCTACTTAGTGAGGCCCTCTGCAACTTCGTGAGACCCAGTTTCAAAATAAAGTATAAAAAA